>JAMAFX010000141.1:0-63736 GCA_023625875.1 Trichocomaceae sp. PYS4502
CATAGTATCGATTTGACAACCGCTTTCGAGGAACATCATATTCTCGCGCTAATGCAGAGAAATTTGGAATTTCTCCTGCAGGAATCGATTCTATAGCCTCTGCAATCCCTATCGCTGTGCGGCCAATTTCATGCATATGAATCCCTGCTACCTACGTTCAATCTGGCGCTACCCTTTGATCAGGGACGCTAGGAACGGCCGAATCAGGTACTAGTACAGCATGTAGACGTGACCCTGAATCAATGACTGGACGCAGACGGCTAGCGAGACGACGACCACTGTAGGATTCAGTTGTCCAGCCAAACGGCCTCATTTAAGACTATCTTATTAGTCATTGCGCTTCAAAGCTGTTGTCAAATAGATATGCAATTTATAATCACTTATTTAATTACTGGAGAGTCTACTTTCTGGATAAGAGTCAACAACTATCAAGGCATATCTGACACTTCTGTTTCTCTATCTAATAAGATAACGAACTAATTCATTGCAATAATGTCAAGGGAGGCTGTGGTAAATTTCGGTAATGATGTCGACTCATTCATGAAACCAACCTGCATATTTTTAGGGTGGTGATCTAGCGACACCCCCCTAGTTCCAGCGACACCCCCGCGGCACTTAGTAGTGCTGATTGGACATAGGGGCTAATTTTTAGCTAACCACTCACATCCCATGAAAGCCTATCAAGTCTGCGATTTTCCGCTTGGGAGGAACGCAAATCTCTGTTGAGTTGATCAATTCTGCCAATGAAGGATTCACACATTTCTCGGTACCTCTTCGAAGAGTAATCCTTGAATGGTTAGCAGCGAAGCACAGCAAAATTTCAAGCCAAGACTTACATTATCGGGAGAAAGATTATCGACATGTCTTCTTCGTTTGCGACCGGTAGATGTTCCTGGAGCATGTTGATCATAGATTGTGGCGTTGGATGGCTGCTCATTTGACTGAATATCTTCATCAATGACAATGACTTCTGGTGCGTCATGAGCACGTTCATAATGTGGCCGTGCATCAGGTACGTCTTCGTTGCAGCGTGCGTGATGACAACCTTGACGCTCCATTGTATCGCTGAAGGCAGTGGCCGATGCGAGGTGTTGGAAAAAGGATCGAGCGGGAGGTAGAAAGGAAAAAGAAATTCCTTCCGTCGACGAGGGGAAGGGGAAGGGTTTATATACCACAAAGACGAACAGTCCTGCTAGTCAGCCGAAGATTGACTGGAGCAAGTCACACAGACCCTTGTACCAGCTTGAGTCGTCATTTCACCAATCAAGCACCGCCTATAGCCGTCCTGCCTCCAGCAATCCAGTCCAACTCGCATTGCAGTTGCTGTGAAGCTTCTTCATCAAAGCATTCATGACTACCCATCCGCACTCGCTTCTGCTCCCGCTCCAGCTTCGGCTTCTGGCAATCCTCTGGCAGACTCCGTTTCAATTTTGTGCAGTAATGACTCTGTAGCGAACCTTCAGTGCGGCCAGGAAAGAATGTCGCAATCGTCTTCCACGGCATACTTTCACCCTTCAGCCGCACTAGGAGTGCATCATCCTCCGGAGAGAACCGGTCGCCTTTCCGACCTTTAGATATGTGGTGGTGCTGTCCAGGACTTCCATCCCTTGACAATACTAAGCTTCTTGCATCTGCACTGAGCGGAGGATTAGACGCTGTGGAGTCTTCGTCGTCGTGGACAGCGAGGTCAGTCACAGTTGAATACTGTTCAGCCGCTTCGTCCCGTGCCAGCGGTGGAGTCTCACTGTCTGCTGTATGTAACGGAGAATGGTTCATTGATTCAAAGAAGGTTAAACTGTAAGCTAGTTGACCTTCGCGTTCGTGAACCGTGAAGAAGCCGTGTATCGGTAGATAGTGGTTGCGGCGGACCTCATTTACAAGTGGATGAGGAACTGCGTGATGCGGGCAAGTGGTATCAGTCGGAACCACGTCAGACAAGTCTTGGTGATGGTGGGATGGCCCATGGTCAAAGCCAACCAAGTTCGCAGAATCGACATCCTGTGGACCGCGGACCCCGTAGTCTTGCTGTTCAAAAGAATCGCTTTCTTGGCTTTCACGAGCCCTGACGGGACATGATCTCCCTTCCTCGCAGTGGGCCACCAGCGTTTGTTCCATCCCGTCAAATGAGACTCCCCTCGGCTCCGACGTAACCATTTCATTCCCATCCACGTTGTATTGATCAGTCTGCCTGTCTGAATGAATCTGCGCAGTGTCAACTTGATCAGTCTGCGTGCCCGCATCCATATGCGCGGTGACTTGATCAGTCTGCGTGCCTACATCCATATGCGCGGCGACTTGATCGGTCTGTGTTCCTGCGTCAATTTGCACAGTGTCGACAATAGCCAAGTCACTGTGACCGGTCTCGAAAGAATCTGCAGGGTTGCTGTAGATATCTATAAAGCTGCGGGGAGGTGGGACACGGCTTGACGGAGTAGGTGGACGCGCACCACCAGGATCACCCCTAGCATGTTGTCTGTGGCTGACGGCAGAGGGGGAGCTGTCCAGTACCGGTTTTAGATGCTCAAAACCACTGCCTTCACCAGGCTTGGGGCTAGCATCATCTAGGTTTGCATCGTCATGAGATACAGCAGGAGAAATGATCGCATTTTGTGGACACTGAAGGGGCATTGCGAGAACATCGTCAGAATTACAATTAGTATTCTCCGGCCACTCGTCTGTGAAATCGGAGAAGAGACTGTGGAGAGAGTCATCGCTGTCACTCAATTGTGCTTCATCAAAACAGTCGTCCGCCGCCTCGGAAGTAGAGGGACTAGTTTCTAGCTGACATGCGGATTCGAGCGGCAGAGAATGGTGATTGGAAGCCCAAGATGTTGTGTTCGCAGCGTCCACGACACCACCGCTCCTCCCAGAGGTAGGTCCGGAAATACAAGTGGGCTCTCGGTCGGCCGGAGCATGAGATTGAGTGCCAGGCCGCAGACGAAACCGTTCCTTGTTCGAAAATCGAGTTGGCGTCCCCCTTGGCTCGTAAAAGAAAAACGTACTCATTGTATGAGACAGATAGAAAGAGAAAGTGTAATTTGTTAAGAATCGGCAGGCAATGCGGGATACGAACCGGCGATCAGGCCGTTCTTATAACCTCGCAAGTCGATCCTGGCGATTGAGTTGGAAGAACATCCATTCCAGCCCGGTTGATCCAGGGAACTTCACATGGCGTCGCTCGGCCAGATGCACGGCTTTGCGACCCCTCTGCCAGTCAGTATCGCCCCCCACCTGCAGTCTCGTGTCCGTTGAGCAGCCAGTGAATTGCGCTACTGCCCTGGTCGCTCAGCGATCGACGAATATTCAGACCAATAGGTCGTCAATCAACGCGCCCACCCTGATAAGCTGAGAATCCGACGAGTCGCAAGAGAGTGAGGCATTTTCGCAATAGGCCCTCGCCTCGGCGCAATACCATCACACGACATATCCATGACCGGAGTCCGTTCTCGCGCGTCATCAGCCAAGCCCCAAATCTGACAATGTGACGGTTGTGCAGGGAATGCTTCTTCTCCGTCCGAAACATCGCCAATGGACGCGCAAGATTGGGCTTCCAGCTGAGGGGCTTTGCGGAGCTGTGCGCAAGAACTTGCTCGCCTCACTGCCACCATTTGTCATTGTCATGCATTGGTGTCTTATCAGTGATTCCCGCGAGCCAACGGCGAGACCCCAATGCAATGATACGATGATCATGCAGAAGCGCCTCCTCTCCGTTCGAAACATTACCAATGGGCACGCAAGATCGGGCTTTCAGCTGAGTGGTTTTCCAGAGCCGTGCACAACAAGGCGTCACCCTGCTCGCACCATTCGTCATTGTCATGCATTGGTGTCTCATCAGCGATGTAACGCCGGACTTGTCGGGCAGGCACTGACGACCGCGGTCGAGCACCGTGTCGCATCGATGACGCCGGAGCTGGACCGTTTGTCAAGCATGAACGAGGAGAGATAGCCAAATAAGGGAAAATCGCCGAATCAGAGATCGCCAAATGAGGAAATCAACAAATTCGGGGATTCAGCGGATGGCGAACACGGCGAGCATGGCGAGAGTGCCCAATCGAAGAGGGCCGAGGAGCATGCACCGAGATTTCCGTTGACCGGGATCTCCATATCGAGACAGTCGCGAACGTCTTTGGATCCCGACCACGATGGAGCAGCGGCCTTCCGTGTCAAGGAGCTGACGGGTGGGTGACCCGTGAATTCATCAAGCGAAACGGACACGACGCCGGGACGGATTGCACTCCAACGCTGATGACTGCAACGGCAATAGTGGAATCATATGGCGAGAGAAAAAGGAACAACTGGATGGGCAGGGTGAACCAATGAAGGGCGACAAGAGAGAGGAGAGGACAGACATGGTGTATGTTGTTAAAACGGCAAGAGACGGCGGCCTTTATAGTCGCGCGCGGTGGGTCCCTGCGCTGGCCGGCGCTTATCCGCAAATGGCGATTTCGGCGGGGGACGATTTCCCGTTGCGGCGACACCTAAAGGGAAATTACAACATTATTCACGAACCACTATCGGTTACCTGGATATGTTCCAAGAAACTAAATATTGAAAACCTCTAGATATCATAATGATAATAGTAATACGAGATGCTACGCAGTAGGTAACTCTCTAGTAGCCTTGCCAATAAACAGTGATAGTATTCCACAGCGTCCATAGAAGGAATTGAAACAAGAGTGTACGAAATTTTTCGAAAGGGGAGCTGCGCTCCCATCTTGTATTCTGGTTACCATACCGTATTTTTTAGTCGAGGCCGACTAATAATAACCCTGCGGTTAACTACTGTACGCTCAGACTAGTTAGTTAGTTAACTAGATACCAAAAAGTCTGAGTCAGCATGACGCCTTTCCTTTTTGGGCTAGCTAGTCTGAGAACCTGAGATAAGATAAATCTTTGGGTCCCTAGTGCTAACATCATGGATTAATATGGAAAGCCGTAACACCAAGAATGCATATTTTGAGCTCTGTAGACTTGTTTCTAGGCAACAACAATGCGTTCTTCAAGTATATAGGGCCGCGCTGCAACGGGAGAAACAGGTTGGATCGCGATATGATCGAGAGGTTAGATGTGATATTTCTTGAATTTATTTATTCCATGGCTCTCCATCCATGAATTATGAACACGGGTTAGGGCTTTGTGTCGAATAGCCCCAATTTAGACCAATCAAAGTTAAACATATTCTCCTGGGATCTGGTACTACAGGTCGCTTTAAAGCAAGAGAAATATATTTCTAGTATTCATGCTCAGTTGAGCTTTTTCAAGTCGTCGGCATCAAAACCAAACTGCTAATGTGCGTTTTTTTTTGGTCCCCAAAACATCCCTGGATGCACCAGGATTCCATATTCAGTGAGCAAGATATGTACATATACCCTAATATCAAGATTTGGCATCCAACGCACGAATCACACCAGCAGATATAGAGACGGAGAAATATAGATGTAACGAAAATAAAGAGAGTAGGTAGAATCCCGCTTAGGACCCCAAACTGGTGACTTGGGATGTCGGAAATTGGCCTCAGTTGTGGTTTTCGTTTCGTCCGTGATCTCACCTGCCCTGGATAGCATTGCGGAAGAGCTTCACATCTGCTGAGATAGAATCGTCGTTAACCTTATCCATCTCCGTTCAGGCTTTGCTGTTGGTCGTATATGTATGACGATTCGGGTTAACTTTGCATGGGAAATAATGTAGTCTGTTGGCCTGTATTGTTAGGCCCAGCTTTGAGGAAGAGGGGTTTTTATGCAGCTGGATAAATTATATTGGAAGGATGGGCATAGTTGTCTTGCGTTAGACGGCGGGATCCAGAGTAGATGGACGAGGATCACCTACCTAGGTAATGTGTATAAACCTGCTCGGACATCTATCGATCGTGCCACAACGCTCCGACCGACAATTCAGGTTTGTACACTGGTGTCAGGCAGAGAATACTTGTTCTCCAACTACATACTTTAGAGCGCAGGTAAACAGAGGCGGAAGCAAACAGACAAAGAAAGAAAGTCGGTGATATTCTCCCACAGTGACCTGTCCCGCTTTCGGCCAATCACAACAGGGACGGCGTCTCTTTTCAGCACCTCAGGCACGCTCCTTTATGACACACTCTACACGCTACGCTTTGCACACTTTATCACTCACATCATCCTTGATCAACAGACCTTAAGCTCACATTTGAATGAGTTAACCTTCACTTGTGGTCCTCAAAGTCAACCTTCGACTGGAGCACCATGAACAGGGCAAACGCGGAGGATGATCCTGTTTCTGCAGGCGATTCTGAAAGTGACGAAGATGTAACAGATGTCACAGAACAGCCAGCACGTCAAAAGCAGAATCATTTCTTTAAGACTCTGTAAGTAGAGACATGGCATTCACCAAAATGAAATCATATCTCTAATGAAGTCGCATATAGGCTGTCCAAAGCGGCGAAGGAGCTGACTGAGCAAGAGTTGAACGCTGCGAAGCTCGATAAAACAGCGGAAATTGAAGGCTCTACTCGTTACCTTCTGAAGACGCAAGATTTTGCCGCTACTATCGACGATCCGCGAGAGTATCAGATCGAATTGTTCGAGAAGGCCAAGGTAGAGAATACCATAGCGGTGCTTGCTACAGGTATGTAAAGTCAACAAGGGATAATATAATATGCTCTGGTGTATGACTGACTGGTCTCCAAGGATCTGGGAAAACACTGATTGCAATACTGCTCTTGAAACATGTCATTCAGAAAGAGCTGATTGGTCGTGATCGGGGCGAACGACCGCGCATATCCTTTTTCCTGGTTGGCAACTACGCTCTAATGCAGAAAATGTCTTTATATATACTCACATGGAGAACAGGTTGATAGCGTGACGCTCGTCTTCCAACAAACCGCCGTCTTGAAAAATAATATCGACCAGCCTATTACATCCCTATTCGGCGGTATGGCCGTAGACCTCTGGAGTAAGGATGTCTGGAGAGAGCACTTCAAAGAGAACATGATTATCGTGTGCACTGCGGATATTCTCCAGCAATGTCTTTTGAACGCGTTCATCAGCATGGAAGAGATAAACCTACTGATCTTTGACGAGGCTCATCACGCCAAAAAAGACCATGCTTATGCAAGGTACGCATGAACCCAAAACTATGGAATCTCTGTTTTTAACCATCTTTCAGGATTATCAAGGACTCCTATATCAAAGCAGAGCCAGCCTGTCGGCCACGGATATTCGGCATGACAGCGTCGCCTTTAGATGCGAAAGGGGATGTTGTGAAAGCTGCTCAGTAAGCCCTACCGTCATTTCGTGATACTGTTGGTTGATACCCCTCTGACAGAAGTAAAGGGACTTGGAAAATCTCCTGCATAGCAAAATAGCTACGACTGAGAATCTCGCTCTTCTACAAACAGTTGTGAGTCGGCCAATTGAGGAGCTGTGGAAGTACGTCGAGCCCCCGAGGTCATTCAAAACGCCCCTTTACCAAACCTTGGAGAAGGATTATGGCGATATGGAATGCCTGAAAAAGATATTCACCTTCTCTTTTGAAGCCACTTCTGCTCTTGGATCGTGGTGTGCAGATCGCGTTTGGGTGACTGCGTTGTCGGATGATGCACTTCCTAAATTTCATGGGAAGATAACAACCTCTTTCAAACGACTCGCGTCTGAGACCGCGGCGAAAATGATAGACAACGAAATCCAAAGACTCAACCGTTTATCGGAGATGGTATCAAACTACGAGTTGCCAAGCGGTCCTGACATTGCGGAACAGCTAAGTGACAAAGTGAAAGTCCTCCATCGAAACTTATCGAAACGGTTTGTGGAGTTTCCGCAAACAAAATGCATCGTCTTCACAAAACAGAGGCACACTGCTCAGCTGCTCAAAGAAGTGTTTGAAGAGTTATCGATTCCTAATCTGCGACCGGGAGTCCTGGTAGGTCTCCGCTCTGGGGATTATGCTGGAATGAATGCGAGTTATAACCAGCAAATCAAAACAACAATCAAATTCAGAAAGGGAGAGCTCAACTGCTTGGTATGGTTTTAACCGTTAAAATGAGTGACCGAGCTAACATGTTGCCATTGTGTAGTTCGCGACCTCTGTTGCCGAGGAAGGCCTTGATATCCCCGACTGCAACCTCGTTGTGAGGTATGACATGCCCATGAAAATTGCCAAGTGAAAAGTATCGCACTGACTATTCGAAGATTCGATCTTTATGATACCCTCATCCAATATATCCAAAGCCGCGGCCGAGCAAGGCGTGCCGATTCGATAGTAAGCAGCGTTCCCGAGAAATAGGAATCCTTACTGACGCAAGCCGTTTAGTATGCTCACATGGTAGAAATTGATAACCTGGAGCATGAGACCAGGTTGGATCAAGTTCACCTAGAAGAGGTAATTCGAGAAATGGAGTGAGATATGTGAACGTTTTTGAGGCTGACCCGTCGAATAGGATGTAATGGGCCGTTTCTGCGAGTCTCTTCCAGAAGACAGGGTCCTGGGTAGAAATTCAGATACCTGGAATGGCCTGTTGGAAAAAGAAGCTACAAAAAGGCAATACAAGGTAGAACATACCGGAGCCACTCTAACTTATCATTCCGCCATAACCGTTCTCGCTCGCTACGCAAGCTCTTTGGTGAGTGTGCACCTCCCTAAATTAACATTAGTAACTAATATTGATCTCGATTATTAGCAATACAAAAATAAGGAAGCAGGTGCACAAGTTCACTATGTGATAACCCAGAGCAAAGGCATGTACGAATGCGAAGTGATACTGCCGGAGACGTCCCCTATTCGTAGTTTTAGAGGCAGACCGGCGTCAAGAAAATCGCTCGCCAAACAGTCTGCAGCATTCGATACATGCATCCTTCTGCTCAAGCATCGTTTGCTCGATGACGGTTTCATCTCTATTTACCACCGCAGGCTACCGGCGATGAGAAATGCCAAATTGTCAATCAAGTCTAAGAAGACTACTCAATACTCGATGATCGTCAAACCCGGTTTCTGGAAGAAAGGTTGCGGTGTTCTGCCGTCTAGCCTATACCTCACAGTGATAATATTCTGTCCTACCGATCAGTTGCAGAGGGAACATCGCAGTATTGTTTTGTTGACTCGCGAGCCGTTGCCGCAGTTTCCTGAGTTCCCCGTCTATCTGGAGAATGACATCGAGACCAATATCAGAACGGTTCATTTGAACAAGGTCTTAACAATACAGCCAGGAAACCTTGAGCTTATGACCAATTTCACTCTTCGAGTCTTCCAGGACTTATACAACAAAGTCTATGAGAAGGATGAAGAGAACATGCCATATTGGTTGCTGCCTGCAGAAGCAGATATTGGAGAATTTGGAGAAGACATCGAGCCTTCAGATGTGATTGATTGGGATACCTTGCGTTTTGTTAATCAACATGATCAAATAGAGCGGAGCTCGGCCTCTCCAGAGGAGATGGTTGGCCGATTCGTGTATGATCGATGGGATGGGAGATACCGCTACTTTCTTACGGGTATCAACAAATCACTGTGTGCATCGGATCCGCCGCCTGAATTCCTGCCTCGTCGACGAAATATGGGTAGTATCATGGAATATGGTCTGAGTCTGTACAAGAAGGCTCATGCTACATTTCTATCGACATGTGATTGGAAACAATGCGTCTATGACGCGGAGTTGTTACCTCTCCGGCGAAATTTGTTGGATAAGTTATCCGATGGTGAAAAGCAATTGGAGAAGAGAGCAGTGCTGTGTCTAGAGACGCAATCCATCTCTGCTGTAAGTTTGTTTTGTTCCCTCTTCTACATCCGCAATGTTGGGATCGATGGACTAACCCGTGGTGCGTGAACCAGATTCCTGCGAGCATTGTTACAAGTTGCTTCGCTATTCCAGCTATCATGACCAGATTCGACTCGTACATTGTTGCCCGTGACTGTATTGAGAGCCTTGGATTGAAGATACCGTTGGCGTATGCTTTGGAGGCATTGACGAAAGACTCTGATAATACCGAAGAGCATCGCTTAGAGCAAATCCACTTACAAAGGGGCATGGGGAAAAACTATGAACGCCTTGAGTTCCTCGGAGACTGCTTCCTGAAGATGGCTACTTCGATAGCTTTGTTTGCCCAGAACCCTAATGACCAGGAATACGACTTTCACGTCAATCGGATGACTTTGATTTGCAACAGAAACTTGTTCAATACAGCAAAGGAACGGAAGCTGTACGAGTTTGTGCGAAGCAAAGGTTTCTCAAGGTGTGTGAGGCTGTGTCTTCTATCATTGCCATCAAGAACTTATAACCCCCCCCAACACTGACTCCGAATTAGACGGAACTGGTATCCAGAAGGAATGAAGCTCCTTCGAGGCAAATCCAAAGAGGAAAAAGAATCGGCAAGACAGCACGCGCTTGGTGAAAAGACAATTGCAGATGTTTGCGAAGCAATCATTGGTGCATCACTACTTTCTGGAGGGTCGGTGAACCGTTTTGACATGGCTGTCAGGGCTGTAACTGCACTGGTCAATAGTGACATGCACAAAGTGGATAGCTGGGCAGACTATTTCTCACTTTACTCTTTGCCGCCCTATCAAGTTCAGGACGCTGATGGATTCGAAAAGGACCTCTCTTCTCAGATCGAAAAGGAGCTAGGCTATCGTTTTAGATATCCCAGATTACTCCGATCTGCATTTACTCACCCCTCATATCCTTCGGCTTGGGCAACAGTGCCTTGCTATCAGCGGCTTGAATTTCTGGGGGACTCGTTGTTAGATATGGTTTGTATTGAAGACCTGTACCAGCGTTTTCCGGACCGCGATCCACAGTGGCTCACCGAGCACAAGGTAAGCATCATACCCCAGAAGTTTACTTGACAAGGGAGCTCATGGCACATGCTTACTCCCGCTCCTGTAGATGGCCATGGTTTCCAATAAGTTTCTGGGAAGCTTGGCCGTACGTCTTGGTTTACACACGCATCTCCAGCACTTCAGCAACCCACTTCAAGGGCAGATTCTCCGATACGTCGAGGATTCACAGCTTGTTTATGAAAGCAATCCATCGGTGGACTTTTGGCTTGATACTCAAGATCCCCCAAAGGTTTGTTTCTAACCTACACTACAATAGACATTAAAACCCCATTGATAGCTAATTAAAAAGATTTCAGTGCCTCTCCGATATGGTGGAAGCTTACATGGGCGCGATCTTTGTCGACTCGGAGTTTGACTATGGCGTTATTGAGAAGTTCTATTCTCAGCATATCAAACATTACTTTGAAGACATGACGCTCTACGATACATTCGCAAACAAGCATCCTACGGTAAGCCCCAACCAACCAACAGAAGAGAGAGAGAGGAGAGGGAAGAAAATAGACACTGACCATCCTGCAAAAAGACATTCCTGCACAGAAAATTGACAGATGACTTTGGCTGCATCGAATACTCCCTGAAAGCAGCAGAGATACCCACTATAGACGGTGTTCCTACGGTAGTCCTGGCCGCCGTGCTTGTCCATGATGTTGAACTCGCCCACGGCACGGCATCATCCGGCAGGTACGCCAAGGTCAAGGCAAGCGAGATCGCGTTGAAGAATCTGGAAGGGATGAGTTTGGAGGAATTCCGTGAAAAGTACCACTGTAAATGTTCTCGGGCTGCGTTTCACGGCACGGCACCTACGCAGAACGAGATAGGCTGTGCCATTTGAGCGGTCTAGTTTCGAGAAATTTCAGATGACTTGTACGTATCTCAGTACATAGAAGTAAGCAAGATCCAGCGAATGGCAAGAGTAGCCCTGGCATTTAACTATATACGACGTACGTACTTAAAAGATGAAGTGAACCGTCTGGAGAGTGACCGACTTCCCTAAAGACGTCGTCGACTCGTTGGAGATCACGTGGCAAGTATTTCCAGTCTAGCCTGTTACAGTTAAACACATACAATGACAAAGCCCCTGAACGTTGAAGCCTCAGGCCGCAGAGTGGGTCGTCAAAAAGTGGATCCCGCGAGTTTCTGTGTGCCGTTTCATTCGCTGGCGTTCGGAGTAATGCTTGCTTTCTCGTTGCTGATTGGTTGGAGCACCCCCCAGTCCCGTCGGGCCGTGATAATGCCAGAACACGCCTGCCGCGTCCGCCAACTGCCAAAACGGAAATAATCCAATCCTCCATCCAACAAACGAACAACAACGGACTCCTCCGTAAAGAATAATTCCTCTAGCCTCGAGCAGGACGCCTTTCTCTCGGTCCGCGTTTTGACTTTGTATCATCGATTCCTTCCTCTTTTTTCTCCAGATACCGCGTCGTGAGAGATCGCATTCTCCTTAAACAACTGATAATCCTAATATTAATTCACTGTCAACACCAAATTTCGCAACCGTTGTGTCATCTATTTCTCGATTTCTCGATCTCTCGAGCTCGATATATCCTCTCGACTGGTCATCTTCCCGACACATCAAAAAATACTGTGACATCGATGGGATTCATTCCGTGTTATTATTGATCTTGGAGGCTCTTTATCGATGGAGGTCATTACTCCAGGGGTTACAAACGGCCTCGCATCCACGGCCCAGGTGTCCGCGGCGGATCCAAATGTGGTCGTCCAATATCTCTCAGATGTTCTCCAGGTAACACTGGGGGCTACGCGGAGAGATCTTGAGGCGGCAGGGAGTCTACTTTCGCAAGCGAAATATTCTGAGACCGTGCAGAAATGTACGCGATTTGCTTCGGAGTCGCAGGTGGCGCTGTACGTCCAGCAGGACATTTTTAGTGCCGAGACTCCAAATGGAACAGAGAGTGATGATGGTAAGGCTCTACTCTATAGCTATGGACAACGCCTAGGGCACTTTCTTTTTTGCTAACTGTGTTAAGTGGCAGAAAACCGGTATACATACACCCTGGCCTCGGAAGTCTCCTTTCTATCCACGACTGTCGCTTCGGTAGCCTTTATCAAGCGTTCTGGGCCCATTGATTCCACCCTACCCCTCGCTACTCAGATTCAGGTCACAAATTTCCCTGGTCTATCAACCCTCAGTAATGGACAAGCTCAGCAGGGCGCCTCAATCTCTGCAATCGAGATTCTGCACTCGCTAGTGCACCATACACTCTCCCCATACTTTGAAGCCTACACACGCGGTCAGGAAACTGCGAACGGTATAAAGCAGAGAACTGAAACTGAAGCGAAGACTGGTGTTCCGGGAGCTAAAAAGCGCATTGCAGAGTTAGACCTTGCGCTCCTACATCTTCAGCAAAATGTGGAGATCCCAACTCTGAATCTACCTCTCCACGAAATTGTTCAGGCCGCCTTGGACGAAGCAGAGGCCCGTGGAGTCAAACCGTCTGTTGAACTAATCCCACCCGCAGCCCTCGAGAGTAGTACCGTCCTTAACAGCATCCAAAACAATGTCAACGGTTGGATCAAGTCGATTCAAACTATTACAAAGATGTCTCGAGATGCCGACAGTGGCTCGGCGAACCAAGAGATTAATTTTTGGCTGTCCATGGAAACTGCTTTGGAGGGAATTGAGAAGCAGCTTCGCGGGGACGGTGTACAACTTACGATGGACATTCTTCGCCATGCGAAGCGTTACCAGGCGACATTGAGTTTCGTAGCAGATACTGGGCTTCGTGAAGCAATGGATACCGTGCAGAAATACAACCAGTTAATGCGAGACTTTCCTCTAGATGAACTACTGTCCGCAACAACGCTACAGAAGGTGCAAGAATCGCTTGGCCTGATCTTCAATCATCTGAACAGAAAACTCAAAATTTCACCTTATCCAATTAAGAGGGCGCTGGCATTGGTGGAAGCAATTTCGGGCGACTTGGATTATCAAATTCACGCTTTACTACACGGCCGGACTATCATGCACCTCGACTACCGAGAATTTCGATCATTAATGAAGACCTGTAGCGCCATCTGGCGGACTTGGGACGAGAACGTGAAAGATTTCACCAACGTTGGCCGTGAAGCTTCTCGGCGTCGAAATGAGAAGTTCATTCCCATTAAGATTACGCCCCGTCATCTGAAGATACAGGAGCGCCTCAAGTACATCAATACATTCCGTGTCAACCACGAACAACTGCAACGAACAATCGTTAATGTGCTGGGCCCCAAATCATCTGTTAATGCAAATGGCACAGATGGAGCTATTATTGTGGAAGAGATTGGCGACGTGGATGCTGTGGAGGAAGTTACTCAAGCATATGCAGCCCTGAAAGACGTGGACGTTCTCGATGTCTCTGAAGAAGGCACACAGGCTTGGGTCCAGGCCGAAATCACGTACAATGAGCGCACATCGCGTGTGGAGAACTCCATTATCGCCCGCCTGAGAGACCGTCTCGCAACCGCAAAGAATGCCAATGAGATGTTCCGCGTGTTTTCCAAGTTCAACGCCCTCCTAGTAAGGCCCAAGATTCGTGGTGCCATCGGCGAATATCAGACAACACTCATCGATAATGTGAAACGAGACATTAACTCCTTGCATGAACGCTTCAAGCAACAGTATGGCCATTCCGAAGCACACGCTATGGCTCAATTGCGAGATTTGCCTCCGGTTTCTGGTGCTATTGTTTGGGCCCGTCAAATCGAACGCCAATTAGATGGATACATGCGAAAAGTTGAAGACGTACTGGGCGAAGATTGGCATTTACACTCCGAGGGACAGAAACTTCAAGCTGAAGGAAATTTGTTCCGCAAGAAGCTCGACACAAGACCGGTTTTCGAGTCTTGGCTCCATGACGTTCAGCGGAGACACATCACTATTTCGGGCCGCTTGTTCAACATTATTCGCAACAGAGCGGCCGGTAACTCTCTGGAGCTGACTGTCAATTTTGATGCACAGATCATTGCCCTTTTTAAGGAAGTGAGAAACCTTATTTGGCTTAACTTCCAGGTTCCTCATGCAGTCAGCAGCATATCCAAAGAAGCTAAGCGCGTATATCCCTACGCCATTAGTCTGATGGAGACAGTCCGTACGCTTTTGCAAACAATACGCACTATCACATCAATGACGGATGTTGCAATCTTATTGAGCGGCTATCAGAACGACGCGCAAGCTATGATCACAAAAGGTGTTCCTCTGCGATGGGAGTCCTTCGTTCACTCTTACGAGCTTCATGTCAAACAATCAACATTGTCCAATGGTACCCTTGATCCCTCCATTACAGGAAGAGGAGAAAGCAAGCATGTCCAATTCGTTCGCGAATTCGCCGCTTCCGCATCCGTGCTACAATCAAAGACTGCGACGCTTACTTCCATTAATGATAGCATACAAAAAGCCATACTAGAGCTTAAAACTTGTCCATATGATGCGGCAACTTTTCGTCACCGTCTAGATTCGATTCAAATTTCTGTGGATAAGTTGAATCTCGAAAATTACGTCAACCTTGGATACTGGGTGTCAAATCTGAATTTGAAGATTGAATCTATTTTGCGTGAACGGCTGCACCGGGCTATACGCACCTGGATTGTATCATTCCAGCAATCAAAGGATGCCCAGTATGCCAAACGTTTATCTGCCCAAATTACCGATGAGAAGAAGGCGAATGATACTTCCGAAGCTGCTATTTATCACATCGAGTTTCCACAACTTGTTCATGAGGTCTCGATGAGGAATCAAGTCTTGCACCTTGATCCACCATTACAGTATGCTCGGGCCAGCTGGCTGTCTCACTTCGGCCAGTGGCTTGGTGTTATCTGCAATCTAGAGAAAATCAAGTCATCCCGATATCAGATTTCCATCGACGTCGTAAAGACTAAATTATCTGAGACTTCGTTTGTTAATCTGCCACAATATTGTATTGAGGAGTTGGCAGAAGTTTATGGTGCGATTGAATCTAGACTCTCAGAAATCTCGGGCTATGTGGACAAGTGGCTCCAGTTCCAGTCTCTATGGGACTTGCAGGCCGACCAAGTGTATGATATTTTGGGCGATGATTTGGCTCAGTGGCTCCAACTATTGCAAGAAATTCGCAAGAGCCGTGCCACTTTTGATACTTCTGAAGTTAGCCGTTCATTTGGTAATATTACAATCGACTACGAACAAGTACAGACCAGAGTCAACGCGAAGTATGACCAGTGGCAACATGAGATACTACAGAAGTTTGGTTCTAAGCTGGGTGGCCATATGAGGGAAGTTCATTCTGAGATTGCTACTGCCCGGAGAGATCTCGAGGGGCAAACCTTGGAAGCGTCGTCAACTGCGCATGCCGTATCTTTTATCACCATTGTCCAACAATGCAAGCGCAAAGCCAGAATATGGGAACCGCAAGTAGACCTGTTCAGACAAGGCCAAACCACCTTGGCACGGCAACGATATCAATTTCCCACAGATTGGCTTCACGTCGAGAACGTCGATGGTGAATGGGCTGCTCTAAACGAACTTCTCGCCAGAAAGAGCAAGATTGTCGAGGACCAGACCGAGGCGTTACGAGCCAAAATTACTACTGAAGATAAGGTGATTAGTGATAAGATCAAGGAAATAATCATTCAATGGAACGATGAAAAACCAGTTTCCGGCACAATCCCTCCAGAAGAGGCCTCTCGGACTCTCAGTTCATTCCAATCCCGTTTGGAAGGTCTCCAATCTGAATTTGAGATGGTTTCAAAGGCCAAGGAAGCCTTGGACCTACCTTCTAGTGCAGAGTCGTCGTTGCCCCCGGTTCTGGAGGAGGTCCAAGATTTCATGTCAGTATGGGCAGCTTTATCAACAATCTGGAAAAGTCTCAACGACCTTCGTGATATGCTCTGGACTAGTGTACAACCAAGGAAACTTCGGCAATCAATTGATAATCTCATCAAAATGACCAAGGAAATGCCAAGTCGTATGCGTCAATATGCTGCATTTGAACATATTCAGAATGTTCTCCGGCAGCTATTGAAAATAAATCCTTTGCTCTCTGACCTGAAATCAGAAGCGATAAAGGAGAGACATTGGCAGAAGATTTTCAAGGCTCTTAGACCTGGACAGCGCTTCTCACAAGTCACCCTGACACTGGGGGATGTTTGGGATTTGAAACCCGCTGCCAGTGAAACAGTGATCCGAAACATCATCGCCCAAGCTCAAGGTGAAATGGCTTTGGAGGAGTTTTTGAAAATGGTTCGCGAAACTTGGCAAAATTATTCTCTTGATCTCGTCAACTACCAGAATAAGTGTCGTTTAATTCGAGGTTTCGACGACCTGTTTGCAAAATGTAGTGAAAATCTCAACTCTCTGCAAGCCATGAGGCATTCCCCTTACTACAAAGAATTCGAGGAGGAAGCCTCTACGTGGGAGGACAAATTGAACAGAGTCCACGTTTTGTTCGATGTATGGATCGATGTTCAACGCCAGTGGGTATATCTTGAAGGCGTTTTCACGGGCAATGCAGATATTAAACACCTCTTGCCCTTGGAATCGGCACGTTTCCAAAATATTAATTCCGAATTCTTCGCCGTTATGAAAAAGGTCTATAAGTCGCCGTTTGTCCTCGATGTTCTTGCAATAAATGGGGTCCAAAAGTCTTTGGAGAGACTTGCAGAACTGCTCAATAAGATCCAAAAAGCTCTTGGTGAATATCTCGAGCGCGAGCGTGTGTCCTTCCCTCGATTCTACTTTGTGGGGGATGAAGATCTTCTGGAAATTATCGGTAACAGCAACGACACACTCCGAGTCGCCAAGCACTTCAAGAAGATGTTTGCTGGTCTTTCTGGACTTTTGATGGATGATGATAACAATATTGTTGGCTTCACATCTAAAGAAGGCGAAGAAGTCAGGCTGAAGCGCGAAGTCAATCTCATCAAGACACCGCGAATCAATGATTGGCTTTCGGCCTTGGATAACAACATGAAACTGACATTGGCTGAGTTACTAGCCGAGGCAGTTGAGCAATTCGAGACCATCTACGATACAAATGAGGTGGACCAGACTGCTTTCAACGACTATCTAGCCAACTATCCCGCACAGATCGTCGTGCTTGCCAGTCAGGTTGTATGGACCAATGCTGTTCACAAGGCCTTAGAAAATGGCGGAGCAAACCTTTCGACCCTTTTTGATGCCGAAGTTCGCATACTAGAGTTACTCGCTGTGACTGTTCTGGGAGAACTTGATAGCATTACAAGAAAGAAATGCGAGCATATGATCACCGAGTTCGTTCATCAACGCGATGCCATCGCCAAACTCATTAAGTACAATGCATCGACGCCCACCCATTACCTCTGGCTTTTGCAAATGCGTTACGTGTACAAAAACGAAGGCGACTTCCTTCAACGCCTCTATGTGCACATGGCCAATGCTAAGTTAGACTACGGCTTTGAATACCTGGGTGTCCCCGAACGGCTTGTCCGTACTCCTCTGACGGACCGTTGTTTCCTTACTCTAACGCAGGCTCTTTGTCAACGACTTGGAGGATCTCCTTACGGACCCGCTGGTACGGGTAAGACGGAGTCCGTCAAAGCTCTAGGCTTACAACTTGGCCGTTTTACTTTGGTCTTCTGCTGTGATGATACCTTTGATTTTCAAGCCATGGGACGAATTTTCTTGGGTATTTGTCAAGTTGGCGCCTGGGGTTGTTTTGATGAATTCAATCGTCTCGAGGAGCGTATCCTATCTGCCGTCTCCCAGCAGATTCAAAACATTCAAATTGGACTACGTAAGGGCACGGAGGACGACAAGGCTCAGATTGAATTAATCGGTAGACGGTTGCATGTCAATCAGAATACCGGTATCTTTATTACGATGAACCCTGGCTACGCGGGTCGCTCTAACCTACCAGACAACTTGAAGAAATTATTCAGAAGTGTGGCAATGTCCAAACCCGATAAAGAACTTATTGCTGAAGTGATGCTCTTCTCTCAAGGTTTCAAGCAAGCAAAGCCTCTTTCCAAACAGACAGTTCCCTTCTTCGACCATTGTGCAAGTAAACTTACAAAGCAAGCCCACTATGACTTTGGGCTTCGAGCATTGAAGAGCGTCCTTGTAAGCTCTGGCGGATTGAAGCGTGCGCGACTGGCAAACTCTGATGGTGATTTGGGTCCCGACTCGGTCATTGAGCCTCAAATCATTGTGCAGAGTCTGCGTGAAACAATTGCCCCAAAATTGATCCGCGAAGATGTGGAGACCATGCTAGAAATCCAAATGGAGGACTTTCCTGGCGTTGAATATGTGCCTGCCAACTATGAAAAACTTACTCAGGCCATCCGGGACATTGCAAACGAAAACCACTTTGTCGCTAGCGATACATGGATCACAAAGACACTGCAACTGTATCAAATACAAACCATTCATCACGGTGTCATGATGGTGGGACGATCTGGCGCTGGTAAATCGGCTTCGTGGAAAGTCTTGCTTCAAGCCTTGCAGCGCGTAGAAGGAATTGAGGGGGTTTGCCATGTCATTGATTCCAAGGTCATGTCAAAGGAGGCGCTATACGGTAACCTCGATAGTACAACCCGAGAATGGACAGATGGCCTGTTTACCGGAATACTGAGAAAGGTTGTGGACAACTTACGTGGCGAGGACTCGAAACGTCACTGGATTGTCTTTGACGGTGACGTTGACCCTGAGTGGGTTGAGAATCTGAACAGCGTGCTGGACGATAACAAGCTTCTCACTTTGCCCAACGGTGAGCGTCTCAACTTGCCGCCAAACGTCCGCATCATGTTCGAGGTAGAAACTCTCAAATATGCTACACTTGCTACAGTTAGTCGATGTGGTATGGTCTGGTTCAGTGACGATACAGTAACACCGGAAATGATGATTACAAACTATGTCGATTCATTGAAGACTAAGATTTTCGAGGACTTGGACGATGACTCTGTTCCTGCAGGACAAGCATCTGCTAAGACCCAAGCTGTCCAGGATATGGTTTCTGATTTCCTGAAGCAATTCATGCAGGGCGATGACCTCATCTACAAGGCCCTTGACGAAGCTCAGAAATACAATCATATCATGGATTATACGAACATCCGTGCATTAAACACTCTTTTCAGTCTCTTGAACAAGACTTGTCGCAACGTGCTCGAGTACAATATTCAGCATATCGACTTCCCTCTGGAGCCTGAACAAGTCGAATCATATATTTCTAAGAAGTTGCTTCTTGCGCTCGTATGGTCGCTGACTGGTGATTGTCCTCTCAACGACCGCAAGCGTTTCGGAGAATACCTCGCTGCGTCTACTACCATTGATTGTCCATTACTGAGCGAGTCGTCTTCTCTTATCGACTACGATGTCTCCTTGCCAAAAGTGGAATGGATTACTTGGCAGTCACAAGTGCCCTCAGTCGAGATCAATACCCATTCCATCACTCAAACAGATGTTATTATTCCAACGCTGGATACCGTACGTCATGAGGATGTTCTATACTCATGGCTTGCTGAGCACAAACCTCTTCTACTTTGTGGTCCTCCTGGATCTGGTAAGACTATGACGCTGTTTTCCGCGTTGAGAAAGTTGCCAAATATGGAGGTTGTTGGTCTCAATTTCTCCAGTGCAACCACTCCGGATCTTCTGATTAAGACTTTCGAACAATACTGTGAATATCGGAAGACTTTGAATGGCGTTGTGATGTCACCGAACCAAATCGGACGGTGGCTCGTGATTTTCTGCGACGAGATCAACTTGCCTGCTCCAGATCGGTATGGCACACAGCGTGCAATTTCGTTCTTGCGACAGCTTGTAGAACAGAATGGTTTCTGGCGAACTTCAGACAAAACATGGGTCACTTTGGATCGCATTCAGTTTGTTGGAGCTTGCAACCCGCCAACCGACGCCGGACGTACGCCAATGGGAGAACGATTCTTGCGTCACGCGCCCTTGATGATGGTTGATTACCCCGGCGAGCTCTCTCTGACACAAATTTATGGCACCTTCAATTCGGCCGTGCTGAAGATCATCCCCACGTTGCGCGGATATGCAGACGCTTTGACCAAAGCAATGGTGCAATTCTATTTGGAGTCGCAGGCGACATTCACACCAAAGATACAGCCTCACTACGTATACTCACCACGTGAACTTACAAGATGGGTGCGTGGTGTTTACGAAGCCATCAAGCCTCTGGAGAACCTCTCTGTCGAAGGTCTTGTCCGAATCTGGGCCCACGAAGCTCTCCGCCTCTTTCAAGATCGTCTCGTGGCCGAAGAGGAGCGGAAGTGGACCTCTGATTCCGTGCGACGTATTGCTCTGGAACATTTCCCAACTATTGATGAAGAACAAGCATTGAAGGGGCCCATACTTTTCTCCAACTGGCTATCAAAGAACTACGTACCAGTTGAACAAGAACAGCTAAGAGAATTTGTCAAGGCTCGCCTGAAGACATTCTGTGAAGAAGAAGTCGACGTCCCGTTGGTGCTTTTCAATGATGTTTTGGAACATGCATTGCGTATCGATCGTGTTTTCCGACAACCTCAGGGCCATCTAATTCTCATTGGTGTCAGTGGAAGTGGTAAAACAACGTTGTCTAGATTCGTTGCGTGGATGAATGGTTTGAACGTCTTCCAAATCAAGGTTCACGGGAAGTACTCATCGGAAGATTTCGACGAGGATTTAAGGAATGTCCTCCGCCGAGCAGGATGCAAAGGAGAAAAGATCTGTTTCATCATGGACGAGTCAAACGTCCTTGACTCTGGATTCTTAGAACGGATGAACACCTTACTCGCCAATGCTGAAGTTCCGGGCCTCTTTGAAGGTGACGAGTTTGCATCCCTAATGACTGCTTGCAAGGAAGGTGCACAACGACAAGGCTTACTTCTTGACTCTCAAGAAGAACTCTACAAATGGTTCACACAGCAAATAGTGAAGAATCTCCATGTTGTGTTTACGATGAATCCGCCTGAAGATGGGTTATCATCCAAGGCTGCAACCAGTCCTGCGCTGTTCAATCGTTGCGTGCTCAATTGGATGGGTGACTGGTCTGATCAGGCTCTGTTCCAAGTTGGTAGCGAACTCACACAGTCTGTGGACCTTGACAAGCCAAACTTCACGGCTCCAGACAGCATTCCGGTTGCTTATCGCGATCTCAATCTTCCTGCCTCTCACCGGGAAACTGTTGTCAACTCGATGGTCTATATCCACTATTCTCTGCAGAAATTTAACCAGCGTCTGCAAAAGCAACAGGGTAGAACGACATTCCTCACTCCCAGACACTACCTTGACTTTGTTGCCCAATACGTCAAGCTTTTTAATGAGAAACGAGAGGATCTTGAGGAACAGCAGCGTCACTTGAATGTAGGTCTCGAGAAGCTTAGAGACACAGTCGATAAGGTCCGTGATCTACGTGTCAGCCTTGCGGAGAAGAAAACACAGTTGGAGAAGAAGGATGCAGAAGCAAATGAAAAGTTGCAGCGAATGGTTGCGGATCAGCGGGAGGCTGAGCAGAGAAAGACAGCGTCCCTTGAGATTCAAGCTGCCCTAGAGAAGCAAGAACAGGAAGTGGCCAAGCGAAAGGATGTTGTCTTGAATGACCTGGCGAGGGCAGAGCCCGCGGTTCTAGAAGCTCAAAAGAGTGTCAGCAACATCAAGCGTCAACAACTTACCGAAGTGCGTTCTATGGGTAGCCCTCCAGCGAGCGTGCGTCTCACCATGGAGGCGGTCTGCACGTTACTTGGCCATAAGGTCGACAGTTGGAAGACAATCCAAGGTATCATCCGTCGGGACGATTTTATTGCGAGCATCGTCAACTACGATAACGAGCGTCAAATGACCCGCAACCACCGGGTAAAAATGAAGAACGAATATCTGTCCAAGGATGACTTCACGTACGAGCGAGTCAATCATGCCAGTAAAGCGTGCGGACCACTAGTACAGTGGGTGGAAGCACAAGTGAATTATTCCGAGATCTTAGACCGCGTGGGACCTCTTCGTGAAGAGGTAGACCAACTGGAAGAACAAGCTCTCCAAACTAAGGCAGAAGCGCAGGCTATTGAGAATACTATCCAGAGTCTTGAAAGCAGTATTGCCACATACAAAACAGAATATGCCGCTCTCATCAGTGAAACGCAGGCTATCAAGACTGAAATGGGCCGGGTGCAGTTCAAGGTTGACCGCAGTGTTCGGCTGCTAGACAGCTTAGCTTCTGAGCGAGAACGATGGGAAGAAGGAAGCAAGTCATTTGAAACGCAAATCAGTACACTTGTTGGTGATGTTCTCATTGCTGCTGCATTCCTTGCCTATGCTGGTCTGTATGATCAACAATTCCGTAAGGCAATGATCGAAGACTGGGTCAACCAGTTAGGGCAGTCTGGGATTACGTTCAAACCTCACAACCCTGTCACCGAATACCTATCGAATGCGGACGAACGTCTGGCATGGCAAAGCAACTCTCTTCCTGTGGATGATCTGTGCACTGAGAATGCAATTATTTTGAAACGCTTCAATCGCTATCCTTTGATCATTGATCCCTCGGGCCGCATTACAGAGTTCTTACAGAAGGAGAGCAAGGAGAGGAAACTTACAGTTACTAGTTTCTTGGATGATTCTTTCGTCAAACAGCTCGAAAGTGCCCTGCGTTTTGGAAACCCGATACTCATTCAGGATGCAGAGCACCTGGACCCCATCCTCAACCATGTCCTCAACAAGGAATACCAGAAGACTGGAGGGCGTGTTCTGATCCAGTTAGGTAAACAGGAGATCGACTTCTCGCCTTCGTTCAAGCTATTCTTGTCTACGCGAGATCCGTCCGCTACGTTCCCACCGGATATCTGCAGTCGAACGACGTTTGTTAACTTTACGGTCACTCAGAGCAGCTTGCAAACTCAATCGCTTAATGAAGTGTTGAAAGTGGAGCGTCCAGACGTTGATGAACGGCGTACGAATCTCATTAAGTTACAAGGGGAATTCAAGATCCATCTCCGGCAACTGGAGAAACGTCTGCTACAGGCACTTAACGAGTCTCGGGGGAATATTTTGGATGATGACAACGTCATTGAGACATTAGAGACGCTCAAGAAGGAGGCTGCGGAGATTACCAAGAAGATGTCAGAGACAGAAGGAGTGATGACGGAGGTTGACAATATCACGCTGCAGTATAACATTATTGCTCGATCGTGCAGTGCTGTATTTGCGGTACTGGAACAGCTCCATCATATCAACCATTTCTATCAATTTTCACTGCAGTACTTTGTCAAGATTTTCAACTCGATTCTTCACGGAAACAAGAGACTGGCCAATGAGAAGGACCATGCCGCAAGGGTGCAGATAATTCTTCGCGACCTCTTCATTACGGCGTACCAGCGCACTTCTCTCGGGCTTCTACAGAAAGACCGCATAACACTGGCTATGCTGCTTGCTCAGGCGACTCCCTACGCCATGGACAGGAGCATCATCGATACTATCCTTGACGAAAGCGTGGATGGTCTGGACTTGTCGACTACTACGGAGCTACGTGAACAGACCATAAGCCGCATTTCTAATATGTCTTTGTTCAAATCTTACGTGCCAAGCATCACACAAGAAGCCTGGGCTTCTTTTTTCACGGAGGAACTTGCAGAGAACTTTGTACCTACGGTGTGGGACGAGAGCACAGGAGCACTCGATCAGCAACTCCGATCGCTTCTGCTTGTCAAACTCTGCCGACTGGATCGGTTCGTCCCCGTTGCGGAGCGTTTCGTGGCTGCAGTCTTTGGTCGTGAGTTGTACGAAGATACCAGCGACCTCAAGGATGTCGTGGAGCAAGTTACGGCAACCACGCCGGTAGCGCTGAGCTCCAGCCCCGGATTCGACGCAAGCTACAAGGTCGACGGGTTGGTCGAACGGATGCATGCGACTTGCGCGAATATTGCGATGGGATCTAACGAGGGCCTGGAAAGCGCAGACAAAGCTATTGGGAACGCAGCTTCGGCAGGCACCTGGGTGCTAGTCAAGAATGTGCATCTTGCGCCATCCTGGCTTCAGAGCCTGGAGAAGCGGCTCGATTCGCTGAAGCCGCACAAGGATTTCCGGCTGTTCTTGTCGATGGAGACCAGTCCCAAGATTCCGGTCAATTTACTCCGTGCATCTCGCGTTCTTATGTTTGAGCAGCCGGCAGGAGTGCGCGCTAATATGAAGGATTCGCTGTCTTCTCTTTCGCTACGTGCTACGACGGCTCCGGTGGAAAAAGCACGGGTCTATCTGCTGCTTTCGTTCTTGCATGCGGTGGTCCAAGAGCGACTTCGCTACGCACCTAACCTTGGTTGGAAAGGATTCTGGGAGTTTAATGACAGTGATGTATGCACCCCTCCTTTTTTCTGTGAAGAACATGGTCAAAATTAACAATGCCGACAGTATGAATGCTCTGCTTTTATTATCGACTCGTGGATTGATTCCGTTGCTCAAGGACGATCCAACGTTGCACCGCAAAAGCTGCCATGGGAGATGATTCGCACGCTGATCACGGAAACGTACGGCGGCAAGGTGGACGACAGCGGGGATTTTGAGCAGCTGCAGACACTGGTAGATAATCTCCTGACGCCGGCGGCCTTTGAAGAAGACCACAAGCTTGTTTCCGGGGTCGAAAACGACGAGTGCCTCGCACTGCCGGGCACGACCAGCATGCGCGACTTTATGGCGTGGGTAGGACGGCTGCCCGAGCGCGAGCCGCCAACGTACTTGGGGCTTCCGGCCAATGCAGAGAAACTGCTGCTGGTTGGCCACGGACGCGCGATGATCTCAGATGTGTCGCGGATCACGACGTTGCTGGACGAGGGCGAGCAGTTGATGGTGGAGGCATAGTTTCGTTTTATTCTCTTTGTATATTATTCTGCTTTATATTTTATTCCAGTCACTTTTTATCCTGTATCCAGCTAGACAGTACATAAACTATGCTCTATACCATTACCTACAGTAGCAAAAGTATGTAGAAATCATAAATACTGCATAGTGCATACCCAGGAGTCAGTGCATCTGATGCAGTCACTGACTCGCTGCTCTTATCATCTTGGCGCGGCGCAGGATGAAGCGATAAGCAACGCACGCAGTCCAATCAAGGATGACTCTTTGGGCAGACTCAGTCTCAGTCTCGATCATCATGCTCTCTTCTAACATCTCCTGCTCGTCTCTCTGTCCGCTGTCCGTCAGAGCAAAATAATCACCCGCAACACCTCTGTATGCGAATGCTGACTGCTGATCGCAGCGGAGGGGCTGCAGATCGGCTGAACCTCAAACACGCCAAAAAAAAGTGAAAGAACGAGCGTAGTCAGTCTACTGTACGGTGTAGCGTAGAATGCATTTCTCGACCATCCCGCGAGGTATTATTCTCTTTCAGTTTCTGCCTGTCTTGTTCGTCGGCACGGTAATAATGCTAATACAGCCATGCATAGCCTTCCTGTCCTCTCTGCGCGCCAATCTGCAAATCTCCTTGGAAGAGCTCAATGTGTCTTCTGCTTCTTCTTCTCTCCAAGCCTCTGCTAGTAGTAGCCATGGTTATGTCCATGAGTATGAATTGAACCGGCCTTATTCAAGAGACTCTTCCTCCTCGGACTTCTTTGCAGACGATCTTGAGGATCCCCCTTCTCCAACAGATACATCAACGACCTCGACTACCCAACACTCGTTTCCAGCACCACCACCTGCTACCTGGACCCACCATGCCTCTACCGACGACGACCGCCGTGCTGCCCTCAGACTCATTGCTGATAGCATCCGAGAGCAACGCATGCGCAGTATCCTTCTGCATCCTGCCGTGCTCGCGGTGGCTGCTTTTCTGCTCACTGTGCTTGTACGCTGGGCGTTGCATGACCAGCAGCACCAGCACCAGCACCAGCAGCAAAAGATGAGGAAGGCGTTTGTGGTATATATGATTGCTACTGCTGGTCTGATAGCAGCGGCGTTCATAGCGGCGTACCGAGCAACAAGAAACTACCTGGTCATGGCGTCTGCCGTTGAGGATACAGCCTGGCTGCGCGCGGGGCTCTTGCAGCAGCAGCGTAATAATCATCATAATCATAATCATCATCATCATCACCATGGATCTGCAGGCGGCTCCAAACATCACCACCACAACTCATCAATACCGCCCGAGGACGAAGTCCTAATAACCAAAGACCACGAAGAAATCGTCGCAGCGCTCGTGCTCCGCATCGCTCGCACCAATGCGCTCACCTCCGGCGCCCCCAGCGCAAACGGCATGCGCGCTCTCCGGCGCCACCGACACAGCACCAGCATCAGCACCAGCAGCAGCTTCAACTCCAACTCCAACTCCAACTCCAATTTCAACTCTAATTCCAACTCCAACAGTACATCCGGGCGCTGGACGGGCGTAATCCGCGCTTGGACAGTGAAAAGATCCCATCGAAACCGCGGCTTGGGACTGGGACTTCTCGAGTCGGCGGTTGCGATTTGTCGAGTGCGAAGACTCGATGGGCCGATATTTGCGGACCACGAGCGATTTTGTGCGGCGCTTGTTGTTGTTGTTCCGTTGGCAGCGGGGTGGTGGTGGTGGTGGCCTTGGAGTAGTGAGAGGGGTGAGGTGAGGGCGAAGGAGTGTTTGAGGGCGGTGATAGAGGGGAGGAAATGACTATATACTGTCTATTTCTATTTATCTTTACATGTTGGACGATTTATGATAATGACTTCTCTTTTTTGGACATTTTCTTGTTTGTCATTGATATATACCTTTTGTGACTCTTGTCGATTTATACATATACCCCGGATACGTGCAATACTAGTTATACAAAGATGGCAGAGAATGTTATGTTTATTGTTATTTCGAATCTTCATGACATGCAAAGTCAACCATTTCCTCCCCCAAAGTTAACACCATCCGATGACATGGTCGTTTCAAGATAAGACTTCCAAAAAAGGAAGAAGAAAAAAGACGAATCACACGTTTCTCCTCCACTGCATTTCCAGGATAATTTCCAGTAGCTACGCCAAAAGACAAAGCGCACTGCTGGATGTAGGAAAATGGGACGTGGCAAATAAACTGATGTGACCGTTTCGACGAGTTTGGGTATGCTGACTTAGTAGTCGTCGAAACCCCAAACTGGGTTTCCCATCTATACAGAACATACATAATATTGTTAGTTTCTGATTTGTGTAGGAGCAGATGACTCGAGACTCACGCGCGAAAGTACGAAGATGACCTGATTAATATATCAGATGGTAGGATGGGATGGTTAGATGTTTGGTCTGATGTATCGAATCGAATGTCTCTGGACTTACATCACGAGTTGTAACAGTCTAGCACGAGAAGTTAGATATCGTACCACAAAAGAAGAAGAAGAAGAAGAAAGGGAGGAGACTCACCTTCCTCGAATACTTTTCCGTATTTGCCGACTCAAGGATCAGCACTAGGTTGTGGATGATCTGATAGTAATAGACAGTGAGTCAGTCTATTCCCGTACCTAGGTAGAGAGAGAATCCAGTAAAGTACGCACCTCTTTCAGCCTTGCCTTTAGCACCATTTTGATTTCGTCGTATATGCCCCATGCAATACGCTTGACGCCTCCACGGCGTGCAAGACGGCTGTCCAGTATGAGTAGGTGCACATCTAGCTGAGAGGAGCAAAAAAAAAAAGATTGATTGATTTACGAACCGAATGACGGGGTTGGCTGCGGGGGAAGACGCGTTAGAAGAGTGTCCGTATGCTTGGAGTAGAGGGGAGACTTACTGATGCCATTGATGGTATCACGGGAGAGACGACAGCGGCGTCGTCTGGAGGGTGGATGAGTGGGTGGCCAGTGGATGAAGGGGATCTATCTGACTTACCTGAAGCGTATTCCAAGGCCCATTGAGTCGGCAGGACGGGTCAAGTCGCTGGGAGAAGGCATGTTGACTTGTCCGTTTAATGGATGGAGTGCTTAAGAGATGGAGGGTGTCGAAGTTGAGCTCAATGAAGAGTAAGAGTAAGAGTGTGAGTGTGAGTGTGGTCAAGAGACAGTGATAGAGGGGCAGGAGGGGCAAGGGAGGAAGAAGAAGGAGAAGAGGAGGAGGAGGAGGAGGAGGAGGAGGAGGAGGAGGAAGGTAGGAGAAAGGGAGGTCGGAATCTGGACGACCGCAGAGGAGAGAAAGAGTTTGATTATTAAGGAATTATTCTAGACAAAGCCTTTGCCAGACCAATACTTGAGCAGTTCGCTTCTTGATTTCAACCAAGAAAGAAAAGAAAAGAGAGGATAAGGAACATAACGCCGTGACTGCAACGAGTGAATACAACAGAATATTATCTTTTTATCGTAATGTATATATATAGAGGGGGAGAGTTGTGGCAAGACGACTCCATTACGAGATGAATGTAGCCTCGGAGAACATCGTGCCTTGTTCAGCAATCTCAGTCTCGCCTTCTTTGACCTTCAGGGTGAGCTTTTCCTGAGGAGAGTACTGTCGTGACGCAAGTCAGTATGAGATGAAAAATGAGGGGAAAGATGAGACGAAAGATGGCATAAGATGAGTCGTGTTACCTGGTAAATATATGGCCGCGTGCCAGCAACGCTCCCCACGAACGACTTGACAAACCCAGGCAGCTCGTACATCACGTCTATCCGGTCGAGTCTCTTGCCCAGGGGACCCTCCAGTTCGGCCTGGAGATCCTTGTCCTTGCCGTCCCACGCGAACTTGATCACTTTGGGCTCCGGCCAGTCATTTTCCGAATCCGTGTCCGTCTCGAGATGCTCTGCCGAGTTGGTGGTGCCTGCATAGAGGATTTTGTCCTCTTTCACAATTCCGCCGACGTTGACAACGGTCGATCCATACGATGGCGGGGTAGTGAACTCCATCATGAAAGCCGAATATGACGGACTCTGGAAGTTGACAAAATTCCATCTCGACGCTGTACTCTGTTAGTTTTCTTTTTTTCCCCCCTTCCCCCCCTTTTGTTTTCAAACATACCGGCATGATGGGGCTTCATGCCCTGCAGCGCAAAAGAGTAAAAGCCTCGCCCCTTCAAGTCGTACGTCTTCTCTTGCGTAGTGATAGTACCCTCCACTGAGCAGCGGGGCCAGAAGGCATGTCGCATGGAGCCCCAGGGATTCGCGGGGTCGGTGCCAAAGTACGAAGTGCCGTTCTCGCCAATGACCAGACCGGGGGCTTCCTGGGTGAAAGTCAGGTTGACAAGGCTGTCGTCGTTGACTGCCGACTTGACCGTATAAGCGGTGCCTTCGTCGTTGAGGGTTAGGGCGAAGTTGTCCGCTCCAAAGGAGTACATGTCCGGGTCGAACATATGGTTGGCAAGGGTGTCCGAGTGCCAGATGTGAGGCGTGTCGCCGGTGAGCGAGTAGATCTTGGAGTTGAACTGGCAAGTGGTGTGGAGGCCACTGTCAATTCAATCGGGCGTTAGTTAGACTTCACTTTCGCTTCCTTCTCAGACAAACTCGGGGGTTCCTTACGCGACGTTGCTGTAGATCACTTGCACCCAAGCCAGAGCACCATTGTCAGCCATGATGTAGAAGGTCTGCGTTTCCACGGACGTGTACTGATGGGCCTGCCATTTGAGGTCCTCCTTTTTCAGCACTGTGTAGGGCGTTTTCTCTGCCTGTTTGGTGACGGGCTGGATGGCCTCGGGGCCGTAGATCGGCTCTTGCGTTCCCGCCACATTGGCCAGACTGGATATACGTCAGCCAGTGAAATGAAATTCAAGAGCGGAAAAAAGGAGGAAGACCGTACGTCTGCTTGAGCCAGTTCATGACGGCGACTGCGGGGGGTGATTTGTCTGTGCGTGATCGGACGACTCGACGCAGACTTTCAAACGTGGTCTCGAAGTTGAAGTAGAGCGGACTAGAGAGATGCAGCTTAACCTATGTGAGGGCAGAATTTCGCAGTGAACAGGGCAGTGAGCGAGCAGCGAGCAGATCTGGAGGTGCGGTTCGTGCGTGAACTAACGTGGTGAGGAACAGTGAGGACCCAGTGGGACTGGCCGCTGGTGACCTGGCCAATGCGTTGCCGCTCAGACGATCAATTTTCAGATCTGCTGTTGTAATAATAATGAGCCGGAGACCTGATACTAGTAATACTAGTAGGGATAAATAATAGCAGTAGTATGATCATAGAAGGAGTAGTTACGTTCAGACTCTCGAGTAGTTATAGACTCAGAAAGGACGAGGATTATCTAATCGAGATGACGTTTGCCAGAACAGCCACAACTACAACACAACTACTCCCTACATAGCATTACTCTTCTTAACTCTGCATACTATTTACTATTTCGTATCTACTCCTGTCCAGTATCTACTATCTAGTATCTACGAACTCGTCAAGTATGAGTACTTTGAGTAGTAGTAGTTGCCTGATGTGATTGGCTCGGAAAATAGAATCCCCGCTGCCGATGCTCAATCTTCAAACTCCAAAACCGAAGAAACAATTGAAACAGTCTGAAAAAAACATCCTCCGACGTGCTGCACAATGGCCCGCAAAGTCCTCGCAAAAGACCAATTCGTCAAGCTCATCGTGGGCGCTGGCCAGGCCAGCCCCAGCCCTCCTGTCGGCCCGGCCCTGGGAAGTAAAGGCGTCAAGAGCATGGATTTCTGCAAGGTACAACCATTCTCTACCGAAAGAAAAGAAAGAAAGGAAAGAAAGCTGATAATCAGTGAAATAAAACCAGGAATTCAACGCCCGAACCGCACACATACAACCCGGCACGCCGGTCCCAGCCTACATCACCATCCGCCCGGACCGCTCGTTCTCCTTCGAGCTGCGCACCCCAACAACGTCGTGGCTGCTGCTACAAGCCGCGCAGGTCGAGCCGCGCAAGGGTCGTCTCCGTGGAGCGCAGAATCCCGGCTCGGAAGTCGTTGGTTCGGTGTCCCTGAAACACGTATACGAGATTGCCAAAATCAAGCAGTCGGAGCTGAGACTGTCGGGACTGAGCCTGGAGGGACTCTGCAAGAGCGTGATTGCACAGGCCAAGTCGATTGGCATCAAGGTGGTCATGTGAGGAAATTTACACGTTCAATCATTGCGCCGGCGTTGAGATTGTACTATTATACTATGTATCGATACTTTTTGGGTGAATGCATTTATTTGACCATACTTATTCTCGCATCAATAAGATAATAGGTGGTATATTAGTGATTGGAGCTACCTGTCTTCCTGCCTGGTGGTTCACGTTCTCCTACAAACGCCCGGCATATATACTGCTGCTAACAACAGGACGTACTATGTACTACGTAGAGTAGTTCCTCTGGATCGACCGGCAAACCGGCAACGCCAGATTACTTCGACAACGAGTAAAACTACCAGGTCGTTGCTTTAAACTTGGTCATGTAAGATATCAATAACAGCAGTATCAGCGCTTTTAGGTTATATGTTATATGTTATGTTATTTGGTATACGTATATTGTGTAGTTCCGAACAATGCATTGTGATACTATACGTACGGAGTAATGGTAGAATACTGTAATACTGTAATAGTACAATATTACATACCGAATGACAATACGTGACCCGGACTGGCGGGCCGGACGCCGGCGGACGGCAGTTGCATGCGCCAAGCCCGCGCGCAGTGACGGTATCGAACCGTATACTAATACGTAACCGTTGTAACGGGCATTACGGCTAGCTGCAAGCGGGTCACGGCGGCGCTCCCCACCTGCAGCGAAAGTCTTGATCTTCACCTTCACCTTCACCTTCATCTTTTACCTCTGCTCTGCTCTACTCTGCTCTGCTCTGCCTCTACCTCTGCGTTACCTACGTACCGCTCTCCTTCTTTGCTTCAGTCTGCCGCTAGAATTGTGTTTTTGCTGGGCTCCGCCTCTGGCAGCAAAGTAAAGCACTGTTGCGGTCGATGACATAACTCGACCAGACTCCAGAGAAGCCTGCAGAAAAAGAAAAAAGAGAGAAAAGAAAAGAAACACCAGAGACAAGAGAAATAAGGTGCAATATAAAGAAAGACCAACAAAATACGCACGCACTGCATTGCAAACTCGACCGGCCATTGTTGCCTTCGGAGTATTACTTGAGATCGATTTCCCCGGAAAATAATCCAAGCAAGCATTCCGTCAGAACAAGCCTGCGTATCCATACAGCGTATTACTCTTCGTATTACTCTGCGCTACTCGGTGATTGCTCCGAAAGAAGAGAAGAAGAAGCAACACTCAAGCCCGCCGTTTCCGTTCCCCGCCGAGCAAACATGCCGGCGACGTCAGGTATGTGTCAACTGTTTGCGAAGACCGAAGATAGAAACAAGTCAATTTACTGGCAAACGAGCAGTGACTAACACGGATCTGTCCAGAAGACCCTACAGCAACACCCTCGCAGTCCCAACAACAGCAGCAGCCATCAGATCATCCTCCCAGCGAACAGTCCAGCCAGGAAGCGGGGCAGCCACATGCTGTTCGCTTCGCATCGGTCAATCAAGAAATCGAGCCCGAACAGCCTCTCCAGTCTGCTGGACAGAATGGGCCAATCGCTACCAATTTGGATGCATATGCCAAAGACGAGCTGCGGTCTTTAGCCATCACTTTGCAGAACACTCGCCTGCAAGAGTCGCGCCTACGTAATTTTGCGTTTGAGCCCGTATCGCTGCCTGTGTCTAGAGTGCGTTTCCCTCTTCTTCTCTCGCCAAATTTATCATGCTGATACATTTTGATTAGAGCAACTCTCGAGACACTGCCAGTGTAGTTGCATCTCACGACAACACCATCTCCGGCAGCAATTCGCCACGGATCACTCCTCCCGTGTCGTTGATGCAGTCACCTCCTCTGACTCCTGCTGCCACGCATTCGCGGGAGAGCAAGTCCAGTGACAACGCAACACAGGCATCTGACGAGACGAAGAAACGTGAACCGTCCGCCATCACTCCGCCATCCTCAGAGCCGTCGACCTCAAATCCGGCAAATCCACCACCATCATCTTCTGCTGGCCCAACGAGCGCACCAGCAACACGACCAAGCTCTACCGAGTCGCGAACAGCCAACCCAGAGAGCGCCGGTACTGCTGCCGCGCCACACCACAGAGCACAGTTCTTCCTTGGGGCTCCCTCTGTAGACGGTAGCTCGCAGGATGAAAGCCCCCCGATGACTCCGAGACACGAGTATGGCTGGTCTACGCCGCCGGGCGGGACTTCTGGCGCGATGACTCCCATCGGCGAGCCAAACGATCCATATGCCCGAAATAAGCGGCCTATCCCGAACAGGAATCTCTCACAGCTAGATCAAAGATTCATCTTCAGCGGAATCGACTCGAAGCGTCGATCTCATACTTTCAACTCCCAGAGCACCACAAGCGGACAGGGATATGGCAGCAATCATGACTTGAGGTCGTCAGGCGATAAGCGCTCTTTGTTCGGGAGCAGCAAAAAGGACCACGGCCATCGGCATAATGAAAGCCACGGCTCAATGGTCGAACTCAAACGCTTCTTCCGCATGGGACACAAAAAGCGTGGAGAGTCGCCCTCTGGCGGCTCTAAAAAGTCCTCCACCACCAAGATTCCCAATGATAAGCAGAACACCCATCAGATGGCTCCAACGAGCGTTCCCTTCGCTGATGACCACGGTCTTCAATCGAAGTATGGGAAACTGGGGCGAGTGCTCGGATCTGGAGCGGGAGGATCCGTGCGATTGTTGAAACGAAGCACGGATGGAGTCACGTTCGCCGTGAAACAGTTCCGGGATCGTCATACCTGGGAGACCGAAAGGGAGTATTCGAAGAAGGTCACGGCCGAGTTCTGCATTGGCTCGACGTTACACCATGGAAATATTATCGAAACGCTAGACATCATCCAAGAAGGAGGGCACTGGTACGAGGTCATGGAGTATGCTCCATTCGACCTGTTCGCGATTGTCATGACGGGTAAGATGAGCAAAGAGGAAGTGGCCTGTTCGTTTAAGCAGATCGTGAGCGGTGTGTCCTATCTACATGCCATGGGGCTAGCCCATCGGGATCTGAAATTGGACAATGTCGTGGTTAACGAGCATGGGATCATGAAGTTGATTGATTTTGGGAGTGCGGTTGTCTTTCGTTATCCTTTTGAGAACGACATCGTGCTGGCATCAGGTAGTTCCTCTCTCTTTCTCTTTCTTTGTTTTAATCTAACATTTCCAGGCATTGTCGGCTCGGATCCATACCTTGCACCAGAAGTATACGACGAGAAAAAGTACGACCCTCGACCTACAGACATCTGGTCTCTAGCCATTATTTTCTGCTGCATGACCTTGAGGCGATTCCCGTGGAAACAACCGCGTGTGACAGACAATTCTTACAAATTATTCGTCTCGCCGCCTACTCCCGGCACTCCAGTGCCTGACTCGCAACCCCGACGTAGCGAGCAGCGGCCCAAGTCGACCGCAGATCTCCCGTCAATGACAAGCGATGTGGCCAAACAGGGCTCCGACAGTCACCGGCATCATCATCATCGGCATAGCAGCAACAATCCCCAGCTGGCCAAGTCAGAACCCGTCACAAGAGATGAGCCGCCTAAGACGACTCCGCCAGAGACACAGCAGTCTCAACCGAAAAACGAATCGCCACAAGAAACTCAATTGCCGACGGTTGAGAAGCCGAAATCTCGAGAAACTACCAGCAAGGAAGCGCCTCCGCTTCCACCCGGCTCGGCTCCTACTGGACAGCGGCAAGAGGTTATCAAGGGACCGTGGCGGTTGCTGCGCATTCTGCCTCGAGAGTCTCGCTACATTATCGGACGCATGCTCAAGGTGAATCCCAAAGAACGGGCGACTCTTGACGAAGTCTTGACGGATGACTGGATCCAGAGCATCCAGGCCTGTCGGCAGGATGAGTCTGGTGCGGTGGTCAAGGCAAAGAATCATACGCATATCTTGGAGCCGCCGGGGTCGAGTGCTGCAGTGGCCAGTAAGGGCAGGTGAACATACACTAACCTTTTCCCTTCTTTTTCTTCTTTTCTTCTTTTCTTCTTTTTTCTTGGTGAATTATCGTTTGGTTGCCTCCCCTGCAATATCTACACACCAACCGCACGTATTGTCTCAGCACGGCGTTTGTTTTACTTCCGCGTATCCTGACTCTCATCTCATACTTTATCTTCTATGTTCTATCTTCTATAGATTATTGTACTAGAATGCCTCGCATTCATTCTGTTTTGATATCCGTGCGACGTTTGCAGTCGCATCATCTGTTGACGCACGCTGTGAATAATAGATCACGATGATGAAGTACTGTCCTGATTCGTTATTGCTGCTATGACCAAAATAATGTTTGTTCCCTTCAATATTTGCTATTTGCTATTTGCTATTTGCTATTTTCTATTTGGCTGTTGTTCTATAATTTGCTATTTACCATCTCGATCCGAGTTCTTCCTCAGCCTGATGAAAAGACCGATTCTTGTTGTACGTATTTAGTTATTGTATCTAGTTAGCCAGGAATATCTGAGTCTTCATACTATACCGTGTAGTCAGTGCCTGTATACTGGTATAGTGATGTGAGGCTAGCGTCCGAGCTCCGGATCTAAAGTTTTAACTACAATCAAGAATTAATTTCAAGTCAACTACTCAACTACTCAACTACTCAACTACTCACCTACTCAACTCCAGTGTCCACTGCGACCCCCCAACACCCTGTCTACCCTTAAGAAGCCACCAGGACAAACGATGACTACTGGCGACGTGACGCTGCGCTGAATTTTCAACCCAATGCATGGCGGAGGACAAGCATATCCCAGTGGCCTCCCCATGGGCGAGATCACTCTACGTGCGTGCCTTCTTGTGGCGGTCTTACGAATACCCTGCGAATACTTAGTATTTAATTTAATAAGACTAACCAATTGATATACAGTCCGGCGCCGTGGCCGGCTTCACAGTTGACCTCTCCCTGTACCCGCTCGACACGATCAAAACCCGCCTCCAAAAGGCGCGGCAGGGCAGCAGCATATCCTCAGCGGGCAAACCTCAGACGAGCAAGCAGATGCAGATACAAGCAGCCCGTCCTGCCCTCCGACACATAGTCCGCGGCATCTATGCCGGTCTGCCCTCGGTGCTCTTCGGGTCTGCGCCGTCGGCTGCATTTTTCTTTATTACGTACGACGGCATAAAGCGGCAGCTTCTGTCTTTTCCTTCCTCCTCGGAAAGTGGTGGTAGTAGTAGTAGTAGTAAGAGCAAGCTGTTCATCGCGCATGCCACGGCGTCCACATTCGGCGAGATTGCGGCCTGCATTATCCGCGTGCCGACGGAGGTGATAAAGCAGCGTGCGCAGGCCGGTCTGTTTGGCGGCTCGTCGTTGCGTGCGCTGACGGATATCTTGTCGCTGAGACATGCACATGCACACGGATACGGGGGAAAGCTGCGTATGCTCCGCGAGCTGTACCGGGGCATGGGGATCACGATTGCGCGCGAAATCCCGTTTACGATTCTGCAGTTCACCATGTGGGAAGGTATGAAGCGTCGGTATGCGCGGTGGGTTTCTTCTTCTTCTTCTTCTTCTTCTTCTTCTTCTTCTGCTGCTGCTGCTGCTGGTGGCGACGGGCACATCGCGGCCGGACCCAGTGCGCTATTTGGGAGCGTTGCAGGCGGCATTGCGGCTGCGCTGACGACGCCGCTGGACGTGACCAAGACGAGGGTCATGCTTGCCAGGCGCGGCGATGGAGGCGACATTCGCGTGTCGGATGTGGTGCGGCGCATCTGGAGGGATGAAGGGGCTGGTGCTTTTTGGAGAGGCGTTGGGCCTCGCACCACGGCGATTGCGCTGGGGGGTGCGATATTCCTGGGCAGTTACCAGTGGACTTCGAATATGCTGGAGGGTGCGCGGTAGCTTGTATTATATTATTACATTTCTACTTCTGTATATACAATATACTTAGATAGTAACTATAGAGCGGGACATCTTAGTCACGATGCAAGACGAAGCCTCACCAAATAGTATACGCCTGAACCAGAACATGTACACAATGTTGAATACACCGTAGTCTGTTCCAACAAGCAGGAAATCAATATTGGATATTCAATCGAGCTGAAAGCTGAAACTTGTTGTAAGCAGCCTTCCCTCTTCGGGAAAGCAACTTTCATTAGGGCTTACCTAGGTATCCTGACAACGAGAAGAGTCAGAAGACAACCAGCACATCTACATCTAATCCCGTACATCGTAAGTTACTTACTGAGGAAACATGGCTTCCGCGCTGCTGGTCGCTGGCAGCATTGGCGCCGCGACATATGCATTTCTTTGTGCCCTTCTTCGCTTCACGCAAGACCCCAGGGAGCCGCCAGCTATTGAGACCTCAGTCCCGTTCATAGGCCCGCTGCTTGGTCTGCTTTCGGGCATGCAAAGCTACGTTGTGAGAATGAGGTCTGTCATCCCATCCCAAGACAGGGTTGCTCATCACACTTATTCTTGCTGTTGCTGCTGCTAGAGACAAGTATGGTCTTCCAATCTACACGTTGCGTATGCCAGGCCAGCGCATCTACGTCGTCAACGCGCTCTCACTTATCCCGCCACTGCAGCGCCAGATCAAGACCATTGCCTTCGCGCCCATAGAAGCGCAGGCAGCAGCTACGGTGATGGGTGTTGGCCCAGCGGGGAATGCCATCATAGGCTCGGACAGGATGTTTGAGAAGGACTCGTACCTATCCACCTTCGTGCCGTCTACGCATGCGGCGCTGTCCCCTGGGCCCGGACTAGACGCCCTCAACAGTGCTGCAATCCGATACTTCGCGGGTTCTCTGGAGACTCTCAGCAGCAGCAAGAGCGTCGAGCTGTTTTCTTGGGTCCGCAGCGAGCTGTTCATGGCTACGACTGAGTCCATTTATGGACCGAAGAATCCATTTCGTGATCCTGCTCTCAAGCAAGCATGGTAGTATGTTTATCCCTAGACAGAAAAAGAGATAGAGAGAGAGACTAAAACTTACTCTTGATTTGAATAGCGACTTCGAACCAGACATCATGGTTCACATGCTCAAGGCATGGCCAAGCGTGCTGGCGAGGAAAAGTCTCCACGCACGAGAACACCTGCTCATCCCCGCTTTCGAGAGATATTTCGCGGAGAACGGCCACCACCAGGGCTCGCTCCTGGTTCAGTGCCGCTATCAGCATAATACAGGCCATGGACTGCGCGGCAGAGACGTGGCAGCCACCGAGATTGGCCAGATGGTCGCGTCCCTGACCAACAGCGTGGCGAGCGCGTTTTGGATGGTCTACCATGTTTTCTCGGACCCGGTAGTGCTCGGCGAGTGCCGGGCTGAGGTTGAAGCGCTGATACAGGTTGAGGATGACGACAACCATGATGTTCGTACTGTCGACCTAGCCAAGGTTAAGTCTTTGTGCCCTGTTCTTGTCTCAACGTGGCAGGAGACCCTGCGCTACGTGCACATCGGCATCGCGGCCAGGGTGGTGATGGAGGACATCGTTTTCGATAACAAGTACCTCCTGAAGAAGGGCGCCACTGTCATGACTGTCGCTCCAGTGCAGCACACTGATGCGTCAGTCTGGGGTCCGACGGCTAATAGCTTCGACCACCGCCGCTTTCTACGTGGACGTGAACCTGGCGCAAAGAGAACAAATCCCATTGCGTTTCGCGCCTTTGGCGGCGGTGCAGTGCTTTGTCCGGGGCGTCATTTTGTGAGCACCGAGGTCATGTCGTTTGTCGCTCTGTTGCTGCTCCGGTTTGATCTGAAGCCTGTATCCAAGAATGGTACTGGTAGTACATGTAAATGGCTGGAGCCGCGCAAGAGTCTGCCCATGACATCGGCTATGCCAACGCCCAAGGACGAGGTGCTGGTTGAGATTGTTCCTAGAGACAAGCACGAGTGGCGGGTGAACTTCTCAGCGTCGAATACCTAGGTATGGTCGAGCCTGAGGATTTGCAAGCTGTAATTATTCGTAGCGAACTGAGATAGTGTAGATGCATACAATGCAAACATCGGAGAGCTCAACTCAACCTCCGACTTTGCTTCCCTTTATCTTTGTGTCTGATATATTTAATATATTTATATATTTACTTGCTCAATTCATAATGCGCCGCAGCGTCGTCGCCCTGCTTGCCTTGGCGACGCTTGCATACGGCCATGGAGCCCACGACCAAAACGCCGACGTGTCGACAGACTGGGCCACGCGGCATATGCAAGGTGAGTTGACCTTGACCTTACATACCTAGGTAGTACATACTAGTCAATTGAGAATCGCTGAAAGATATATAGAGGAACACCACATCGACTCGTTCGACGCCGGCTCCTTCTTCGCCCTCCACGACTACGACAACTCGGGCCACTGGACGGGCGACGAGATCATCAAGACCTACGGCCTGCTCGACCCGTCCAACGCGCACCTCACCTCCGCCCAAAAGACACTGGTCGCGCGCGAGGTGCTCGACCGATTCAGCGGGCCGGGCTCCGAGGCTGTCTCGCGCGACGACTGGATGAGCAAGGTGCAGGAGGGAGTCAGGCTGCCGGACTTTGGACACGGACCGGGCCACCACGGCGACATTGAGTATGAGTATGAGATTCACCATTTTGAGCAGTTCCATGGCGAGGATGCCACGATGGAGGAGTTGACGCATCCCGAGGACATTGAGCATTTCAGGCTGCATGATGAGATGGAGATGGCGGAGCAGAGGCTGCAGCAGTTGGAGAGCATGCAGATTGTGGAATCGAACATTCCTAGCAAGTTCCGCCGTGCGTAGTCACCATACAGATATGTAATTACTTGGAGTTGGTAATACGATCTATGCTCGGATCTGTTTAATATACTTAATTGGTTTGGTACTGTACATATCAGACTACGGCTTCGACCTCAATGTCATACACACAATGCATGACACCCGGCGCATAAGTCTTGACTTGCTCGACATGGTCACAGCTGATCGACGGCCGCAGACCTAGACGCGCAGCCAAATTTGCATACTCCTGGGCTATATCCACCTTCTTGCTCTCAATGTCAGCAACGTCCACGTTCTCGTGCACATGAGCCCAGCCGCCATACTGCCCGTCCAGAAGCCTCAGCGAGGCCTCCCACGTAGGACGAGAAGTTGGAAGCAGTCCCAAGTTGACATGTCGAACCGGAGCCCAAAGCCCCCTGCTCTCTAACACGGGCCGAACAGCTTGCAAGATAGCGGGCGCAGTCTGATTATCACCCTGGAAGATGACCACGCGATCCGAGTCCTTTAAGTCAAGTAGTAGTACTCTTTCAACGATCCTATGTATATCTGTATCACCCTTCGCACCATCCAAAGGGAGTCGGACAACCCTGCAACCCCATCCGTTCTCGCGACATCCCCGCCTCAACCCTTCCACAGACCACGCATTAAGCTCCCAGCCCCATACCCTCTTGACGCCTCGCTTCAAATACGAGAACACGAAATACCCAATCCCAGCATACAAGTCGACCACGCTGATTTCGTCGATTCGATGCGGGCCAAGCGAGGCGTCATCTAGACCCGTAAATCGATCCTGCTCAAGAGTCCCCAGTATGCGAGCCTTTTCAGTGATATTGCCGCGTGAGAACATGGTATATAGCGGCGCCCAGCACTGCACAATGCCCCCGTTCTGGACCGTCTGTACCCAGAACGCGTTTTTGAAGGAGTCCTCCTCCTCCTCCTGCTCATCATCCCCGTTCTCGTGCTCGTACTTATTATGGCCCCTGTTTGATACTGATTCTCCAAAATCGCCATACAGCGGAACCAAGCCCGTTGGACTGCGCATCCGGTTCTCGTCCCCGGCTGTGTTGGTTAGCTGGATTGGCGCATTGATGGCAATGTGCGTTACGCCCATGGGCGCAAAGGACGCGGCGATGCAGGTGTATAGGTCGCTGCGCTCGGCGTCGGAGAGGGATGCATACCGGTCTGCCCACGGCCGCGGGTGGGTGAAGACGTTGGCTGGGAGGAGGAGCAGTGGGTGATAGATTGTGTATCTCTTTGGGAGGAGGGGTGTGTTACTGGATGCAGTGGATGGTGCTGGGTGGTGAATCAGGAATTGCTGGATGCCATGTTGGAGTGGGTTGGTTGCGATAGCTTTCTTTTTCCGGGTTCTCTTCGTTGGCAATTGTTCTGGCGTGTCATATTCTTTTACGTACGATGCCATTTATTCATCGTCGAGAAGATGCTGATCCTTGGATGTTGGATATGTATAGCGCCGCTTTAACGGTCGGCACGTGACCACATCCTGCGATTGATCATTGAGCACATTAAGTATACCTAGGTATAAGTATCTTTGATTAGATTGTTTACAGGGAATTGTTGAAGATATCCGGCAAAATTAATATCAAGTTAGCTAAGTACTGGGCAGATAGAGTGGCCACCTCCATGGCCACCTCCATAAGGAATCAGGCGTCCATCAGGACTGAATATCTGACTCGTCAAAGTGCTCCAGGTTTCAGTGCATGGTTCTATTATATCAATTCTGTAACCTCGTGGCTGGATTAGTTAACAGTCCATCCAGATCACGCATGTTGTATGCGCCGCTTTCATCATCCCGAATTGGTACAGGTTCAGGCATATTTGCCAGGCGGCTTGTGAACCCTCGCGACAGTAGCAATCCTATAACCCTTGCTGACTTGATAATACCGATTATCTCATTCTCAGTCCTCCAGCTTCCTCTCTGAACGTATTCCAGAATACCTCCTCCAAAAGAGTGTAGTCGTCATATCTGATCCAACCATTCTTAAGGTGGACCTTACTTATCAGTCGTTGATGAGAGTAAAGGTTGAGGCCGAATGGTGCAACCTCAGCTTCGGCCCAATCAATCACCCCGACTAGATTGCAAGATGTTTCGTTGACCATAATATTGCAAACGCCAAAGTCTTTATGGAGCAGTACCATGGGGAGAGAGAGAATGGCCGGTAATGATCTAAGAGAATCCTGGATTAGTGGGTGGAAGCGATCTGGCAGTGTGCTAAGTAACAGCTTCAGTTCTTGAAGAACCTGCCAGGAGGTATCAGTTCTATGTACAACTCGTGTCGAAGACATACTTCGCAATGTCGGTTATGAGATTCTTTCGCCAGGAAGAAAACTCAGGCGAGTTTTCCGGCACTTGGCTGTTATGTGCGAGGATAAAATCGAAGTAGCTAATGCCTTGTATACGGCTCATGATGTAGATATACAGGGGTTCTTTCCCCTCAACATCTTCCCCAACCTGGCCTCTGAAGGAAACCTGGGGGATAAGGTGTCCATAGATGGCTTGGGCCAGATGCATAATCTCCATTCTCAGTTGAAGGGACTTGAGGCGGAACTGAGCCCCGAATTCGCCATTGGGTCCAGCGTAGACCGTGTAGCTGCACACGCCTTGCACGGCTACTGGAATAACGTCGCCTCCAAGATGCTCCTTCGCATAGGTATCGCACGCTATGCGGGTTGCAGAAGTCTGCTCGAAGAAATGGTCAATCCCTTGGTCTACAGAGTACTGCGCATCACTGGCAGCCATAATAGACATATGGACAATGGACAATGGACACTCCTATAGCATGAGAAATATGGAATTATCTTAGAGGAAGACCAAAACGGAAGGCGGTGAAAAGTCACGTGTTGACATCTGATTCCGTATTTTCCTGAGTTTCTCTCGTTCTGAGACAACATGGAAGTTGCAGAACAATGAATTAGACAATGCACGGCTTGTGGTCTCGAGCAACTGCTCGGCTACCGTCCTCGAGCTGCCGCTGCCATGCTTGCCTGAGGACGTATGCCAATGGCGTCGCCTCGCGCCCTACCACGACCACCCGGCGAGGCCTCCGCGTGGGCAACGCGGTCACCACGCTTTACTCGAGTATATTCGCCGGCGCAGCCATTGCTGATGCCATGGCGAAGCGGAAGCGCCGCCAGGAATGGGACGACAAAATCGCCGCCGTCAAGGAAGAAGTCGACGAATTGGTGGACGAAGAGCGTCGCCTGCTGGAAGTGCTTTCCCTCCGAGAACCCCGACAGAGTAGGAGTGCTGGTGCTACACAGACTCGGTCGTATAGCACCAGCTCCCGTATTAGGCAGATTGAGCATAGAAATCTTAGGGGGTCGCATTCGCTGGCCTCGTCGGCTGTTGACGGCGGCAACGAGCCGGCTAAGGATATAATCAGTCCGGCGGACAGCAACGACGCCCAAATACACCCAGAGACAATAAACCCTCCGGAGGAAGCTGAAATCGACGAATCGTCAGCACGGTTTACTGATGAAAAAGACATCAACCATGAGGAGGTTGACAGTATGGATGAATCCATGGATAATTTTGCAGACATAAATAATGTCATACCACGGCCCGAGCCGGATTTCATATGGGAGCGGTCCAGTATAACCCGGATAAAGGCCATCCAGAAACTGGCTGTCCAGCAACTCGTCTACAGATTACTGGTGCGACCGGCTATTGTGCATGATTATTCAGGCCTGCCCGTGGACTACCAGTTGGACGACTCGCTGAGTCGAGCTCCGAGTGTTCTCCTCCGTCGACTTCAGGCTGTACGGCGTCGGCTATATTCCCTGAAATATCTCAAGGATTCGCCGTATGACGATCTTATGCAGAATCTTGGAATTGAAGAAGTAGACGCTATGCGTCGGTATGTGCGTGAGCGCTATGATGCATTTCTCAAACAGGATATTCAGCAGTACCTGAGTGGTAAATTATCACTTCAGAAATTCTTGATGCAAGTCGCAGACAATTTATTGTCCTGTGAGGAGCCAGATCGTCCATTTGCCTTTGCACTTCTCATATCCGCCTTTAGCAAAACGCACCAAAACGACTTGGCTGATATGGTGCTGAAGTGCTTGATTCCGAATCTGTTCCAGCTCAGCACGCCGTTGATTATCGATATTATCACCCACTTTCGAAAGACGAAAAACCTAAAGGACTTTGACTTATTTCTTCAAATGCTCAGGGGCGAAGGTGGATATCATGTGAATCTACGAAAGACCTGGCAAAAGAAGACAGTGAATGGAATTACAGTCACAGTACCTCCTATGAGCACCTATAACCCTGTCATCCTTACCAGCGTTATCACGGCCACTCTTCGCTTTGATCAACCCGAGCGAGCCGAGGCCTACATGCACATCGCTCGAGCCAATGGATTCGTCGATAACTTTGCAACCCTTTCCGCATTTCTGCGCTTCTACTCCGTCCGCAAGGATTACGAGTGTGGATTATCTACCCTCTCACGAGCATTGACTTTTATCGTCTCATCTTCGGATCTTGAGGAGCTGCGCATCGCGCGACTCATCCTTTACATGGCCGATTTCTGCGCTTGTTGTGATCGCGACGACCTGTTTTCGACGCTGGTCCATGCCGCCGTACAAAGCGGGTTCGACTGCAACAATGCCCAAAGACCTGGAGCGTCCACTTCTTACATGGCTGCCAGCTATAGACGGTGGCGACAAATACAGGAGAGACAAGTCCAATCCTCAGAGCAGCTGGAGGAGGAACGACCGCTATCGGAGAAATGCGCTACTTTTGTCGCCCTCGCAGGGGAAAGGATAAGTCAGTTGCAACGGGAAGCACGCGGCGTCAATTCCAAAGCGTCAACGACAGATTTGTATCATGAACTCCAAGATGCTCAGCGGAGGCTGAAATATGCCAGTCCCCCTGATCTCAGCAGCAAATTCTCATCTCCATCTCCTATTACTACTTCTACTACTACTACTACACACACACCATCCGACCATTTAGAATCAAACGAGCTTAGGAGTCTCCGGTCACAACTAGAAATTTTGTATTTGCGTATAGAACAGCTCAGTTCGTCGAGTGGGCAGTCTATTGTGGCGGAGCCAGATATTTCGACGAAGAATTGAACAGGACATCATCTACCTAGGTACTTCGGTGGCTGCTTGATATGTACGATATGGTTATAATAGAATATATACCTAGGCTAGTCGTGTGCTGTATATAATACTGTTCCATTGTACCTACCTAATGCCTATGTAGCCACGAGCAATCCCCGATGATTGATATATGAACACAATAGGAAAAAGATGTAACAGAGAAAATATTGGTGACAGAAAAATAATCAATTGCTGGATCAGTGGATATCTATCTATCTTACTCTTAAAAACCGGTCTAATCATTACCTAGGCTACCGCCTACTGCCTCGCATTTTCTCCTTGCGAGCCAGTCTCTCGCTCGCTCGTAAAAGCGCCGAACGGATATCGCCCTTGGGGAAGGTTGAGATGTCGTAGTAATTAGGTGAGATTTCCTGGAGATCAACCGTTAGAAAATTGGCATTATAAGAGGATACGAAAATAAGAGGATAAGAGGAAGAAGGAAAAGTCATACCAAAAGCCACTCCGGCTTCACAGCCGTTATCGTGCGGATATAATTCTTCGTAGTGAGGACAAATTCATTATAGAGCACCCACTCGGCATCATGACTGAGGACGGTGCTTGGATGGAGAAGCACATGCTGATTGTCCTTGACAGTGGTATACATACTCTTCCCAGTGCTGTCCTTCTTGGCGACTTGCATGAAGAACCCGGCTACTAAGGCACGGCGGATATTCTCGTAGTACTTCTTGTCCTCGAACGGGGTCGAAACGAGCTCGACTTCCTCGCGCTCCATTATACGTAGTAGTTGCAATCGGACGTTGTCTGCAGACTGGAGGGCGCGGAGGGAGAGGAAGTGGTCGTGGCACCATTGTTTTGGATCGCTCTGCGCGTCTGGGCCCTTGAAGGCGTGATACACGTTTAGTAGTGTTAGGTGGTCGCCGTCCGGGTGCGCAAAGAGGTTTTTCATCTCGTCTGCTCGCTTCCGTTGTGCGTGAGGACGAACGAAGACTTGAGGTACGGAGAGTAAGGCGGTTATTGAGAGGATTTCATTGGAGCAATAGAACTCCGGGGACGTGACCAGCATCACGGCCAGGGCCGGGTCTAGAGGGAATTCTGACGCGAGACGTCCAAGAGCTGTCAGATCTCCTTCATCGTCCAGACAAGCTAGATAATTCAGCTCTTCTAGCGCTCTCATCAGCGTCTCGGGAGCGGGCGGATCCATTAAATCGAAATGCACCAGGTCGTCGATGCCCAATTTCTTGAGCTCCAGGACAGTGGACGAAAGGTTTGACCGGAGGATTTCCGGGTATGTTTGGTCAATGAGTTCCTTCTTGAATGCCCCCTCGGTATACAGACGGAAGCACTTTCCAGGACGAGTACGACCAGCACGACCTGCTCTCTGCTGGGCAGATGCTTTGGAAATCGGGGATACAAGCAAAGATTGAACCCGGATACGTGGGTTGTAGACCGTTTGCTTCGAGAACCCCGGATCCACGACATAGACAATACCATCGATTGTAAGGGACGTTTCTGCAATGTTGGTCGAGACAATGCATTTGCGACCAGCCCGACCACCGGGCTTCCGGGCGCTGGGAGCCGGGTCGAAAATGCGCTGCTGCATGTGCGGTGGCAGACTGCCATACAACGGATACACTTTCATCGGGCCCGCATCGGCCTCCCTGACCATCTCGTCCGCTTCGAGAGATATCTTTCTAACCGCATCTTCGATTTCTTCTTCACCTGTCAAGAACAATAAGATGTCTCCGTCAGGCTCAGTGGCGTGGATTTGCAGAACTGTGCGAATGGCAGCCTCTACATAGTCCTGCTCTGGCTCGGGGGTATAAAAGATTTCGACAGGATGCGTTCTTCCAGGGACTGCAAGGAGTGGTGCATCGTTGAAATAACGTTGGAATTTCTGGGCATCCAGAGTGGCAGACATGATGATGATCTTCAAATCCGGTCGTCGCTGAACTACCTCTTTAAGCAATCCCATCAAGATATCGGTGGACATTGTACGCTCGTGAGCTTCATCAAGAATAATCGTGCTGTAGCGCTGGAGGTTGTGATCGTTCATGGCTTCTCGGAGAAGCATACCATCTGTCATATACTTAAGAATGGTCTTTGGGCTAGTCATGTCCTCGAAACGAATGCTGTAACCGACCTCCTCGCCCAGCTTCACGTCCATTTCAGCGGCAACACGCTGCGCGACAGACATTGCAGCCACTCGGCGTGGTTGGGTACACGCGACCATCTTGCGCTGGGTTTGCGGAAGATCATCGAAAAGCACGAACTGGGGGATCTGCGTCGTTTTTCCAGAACCGGTCTCACCAACGAAGACGAGAATTTGTGACTTTTGGTAGAGTTGTAGAAATTCATCTCTATAAATGATTAGCTTTGGTTAATTCTACAGCCTCCTTCTAAAGATATCTTGCCTACCTTTGCACATGGACAGGCAAATCTCGCCGAGTCTTCAGGATGGAAAAATAGGTCGACGAGAAAGGCTTGCCGTTGAAAGGATTGATTTCCGAATCCTCCACCGCCTGCGCAAGCGCAGCAGTGGTCTGGTGCCTTGTGAAACCAGCAAATGCACTGCCATTCCCATTCTTCTCGGGGTACATGTGAGCGAGGTAGGGGTTGTTGCGGGGATCTATTTCTGCGGTGTCCTTCTTCTGCCGCTTTGCACGCGAGTTGTCTGTGGCTTCAGGGCGTCTATCAACCATAGTGGAGAAGGCGCAGGCTCAATTCAGCTTGGAACAAAACACGCGCCTGTCTGATGTCGTCGAAAGAAAGAAGGAAGAGAAAAAAAGTTGCTGCTTTTCGAAGATAACCGCCACGCCTGCTTATCGCCGTCACCGCCTGCCCGATCAGGAAAGGAGCCAGGCACCGAATATTTACTACTGCTCAACCCCCTCCCTTCGCACAACAACGCAGGATCAGACAGGGGAGTGATTTGCAATTCTGGGGCTCAGTTTCCCTCACACACTATCCCTTCCATCCATCCCTTTCTAAATTTGGCGGCCCCCCCGGAACTCAGATTGAAAAGGAATTCTCACCATGTCGCCTCGGTAGTGTGAAGCAAATATCAATCAATCAATCAATCAAGCAATATTTATCTTAAGAACGCTCTCTACATAGTGCATGATTGGCTTCTTATTTCGGCCGGATTGATCATATTTGCACAAATTCTACAGCAAATACCACATAATCCGAGAGTCCTTCCATCTTTGTTCCGCCTTGGGAGCATTCAGCCATGGAAACCGTCCCAGAGACTGAAGACCCCGTCCATTCCTTCTGTATAGGCCAGCATGAAAGCAATCGTCAGCTGCCCGTAAGCTCTCAAGCTATTCATTATGCTCATGCCAGTAATGTGTGTTCTATCTTCGTTTGGCGATTGCCGGTGTTAGTTGAGACACTGACCCTTTTTAGTATGACATGCTGACTACGCCAATAACTACGTCTCATTTTCATTCACGCGTTCTGTCTTTGCTTTCGTCTCATCTGTCTTCGCTGGATCCGCCGGACTACGATGCAATCGGCACACGAGCAACTTCTGAGAATACCAAAGCTGTGACAATTCCTCCGCTGTCCCCAGCAGACACGCCTTTAACTCCTAACGAGGCGATCAGCCAGGTAGTCGGGATTACCAGCTCCTGGATTGATCTTTGCTCACCAGATCCGTTGATAGCGGAGATTTCTCGGCAGGTGTTTATGCTAGAAGTAGCCTATGCGGCATTCTGTGGCATTAGCTATCTCCTCGTTCCAGGGCCCAAGCTTCAACATGGCGGTCTTTACTCTGAAGGCTTGATCTATTATGCTAGAGCGATGCAAGAAGCCTTAAATATAGCGCCTTATATCCAGTTCCACATCTGGCTGAAAATGGTCGACAATCCGGAATTGGAGGCATCTGAGATGGGTGACTTGGCTCCATTTGCAAGAAACGAGTTTCTCGAGCCAAGTGAAGACCGGCCGGCCAAGCTTGATCTGTTTGGAACTTGGGATGCATGGGAAATTATCAGAACTACCTGCAAACATCACTCAAGGTTGCTTGTCGGTAAGAACAGCATGGCCTTTTTTTTCTCTCTCTTTCTTTAAAGGTGATATATAACTTCTAACGAGTATCACAGCTTTGGCACTTCCAAAACATCTTCCAATCCTCCCAGTTCAGACGCGCTGGTACTCGGAGCCTGTGCACCTGCTGACAATCGAAGGGACGACGTTTATAAAAAACCCAAAAGGGTATCCCGTTCTATCCAAGGCACATCAGTCGCTTATTGCCAGGTTTATGCGTCTTCGTACGCCACCTTGGATCCTGCTCTGTGACGTCGGACCTATCCCTGGCCTGGAGAATGACGACGAGTCTAAGTCCGTTACTTCTGCTTCCGATAAAATAGATTTCCCTACTATAGCACAGACAATGTCTCAGGGAAAGAAGCACCAAGACCCTACGCCTCATCTCTCTTACATGAGGAATCTCCAACAGCGGCAACCGCCTCGCACTCCTATTGAGCGGTTCGGTAGGGGATATCAGGACTATTTACAGGCACCCCTGCAGCCGTTGACTGTCAACTTGGAGAGCATCACCTATGAAGTATTTGAGAAAGACCCCATCAAATATGCATGGTACGAACGAGCAGTTGCAAAGGCTCTAAATGATTGGATGGAGCTGAAGAAACCCACGTCAAGTCCCGATGGAAGAGTTGTCGTTGCTGTTGTAGGCGCAGGACGCGGCCCTTTAGTGACCCGTGCGCTTCGAGCAAGCGCCGAGACTGGAGTCAAGATTGAGATGTGGGCGGTTGAAAAGAACCCCAATGCTTTTGTTCTGCTGCAGCGTCACAACGAGACGATCTGGGACGGGGCTGTCAACCTCGTCAAGTCAGATATGCGAAGCTGGAAGGGACCTCATAGGGGGAGCAGTACCACCAACGGTTCAGAGTCACAGTCGCTAGATGCACCAGCCGCGAAACACACACCAATTGATATCCTTATTTCCGAGCTCTTAGGCTCCTTCGGCGATAATGAGCTTTCCCCTGAATGCTTAGACGGCGTGACGCATTTGCTCAACCCTGACTATGGCATATCCATCCCATCCTCTTACTCGGCACATCTGACGCCCATCGCGGCACCAAAGCTATATGCAGATATATGCGGACAGCGAATCTCCAACCCTGCCGCACCCGAGACTCCATACGTAGTCATGCTGCACGCAATCGATTACCTATCGACAACGTCGTTATCGTCATCTCCACTATCAGCAACAACCGGACCTCACTTAAGCAGCAGTACTCACAGCGCATCCGGAGGCGGCAGCAGCAGGAATTCCACTTCAACTCCTCCTCCTCCTCCAATCTTCGAGCCGCCAGTGCCCATCGTCCACCCAACCTGGTCCTTTTCTCACCCCAACCCCAACATCCTCACCCAATCAACAAGTTCATCAACGATACCCAATGAGCATAACGTCCGGCAAACCCGTCTCTCCTTCCCGTGCCAGCATCGCGGCGTCTGTCACGGATTAGCAGGGTATTTCGAGACGGTGTTGTATGGCGACGTCGAACTATCCACCAATCCAGTGACCATGGAATCCAAGAGTTCCGGGATGATAAGCTGGTTCCCCATATTCTTTCCCTTGAAGGTACCTCCTCTCCCTCCGTCGTCTCACGTCAAGCATAAAAAGAGAAATATTCAGACTAATAAAATATTTAGACACCGCTCTACATCCCCGACAACGGCGAAATAGTCGTAACCATGTACCGACAAACCGACAATCGCAAGGTATGGTACGAATGGATGGTTGAAGTATTCCGACTCGAGCCGCGCGCGTCAGCAGAAAATCAAAGTCCACAACGAACCGGCACGCCGCCGGTAGTAGTGATGAGTGGAGCGAATAACAACAGCAACAGCTACAAAACTGCTACTGCTGCTAGGAATAGTAGTAGTAGCAGTAGTAGTAATGGATATCGCCGGATTCGCGTCGGGATGAGTGAGATGCATTCTAGTGTCAAGGATGGGTGTCTTATGTGATTAATTCATTGGTTTGGATATTATTAACTAGTACTAGGTAGGTAGGTATTTGATGGTAAAACGAAAAAGGAGTTTGTTTGGTCACAATGTTCCAGCGATAGGTATATACACATCTAATCTGAAACCACGGAATTTCACCATCTGTGTCGTTTGACAATAATTAAAACTAGCTATCTATACGCCGTCGTCAATACCCACTATTAAGCCTCTGAACCCGCTTTATCGAGCGTGCTAATGTCAGCCGGTGGTTGGATTAATGTCTGGCTCGAAGATGCCTGTGCCATGGTCAGAGGCGAGTCAGAGTTGGACGGCGGAGCTTCTGTCAATCCCTTTCTGATGGCAAGGACCGAGTCGACGATCACGGCATCAATGCCATTTGTTACTTGAAGCTGTTTTATCGAATTAGTCATGCTTTCCTTTTGAGTATACATTATACATGTATGTATGTGTGGTCTTACCTTGGCATTGTCCGGGTTATTGTTCTGTATTCCGTACGAAACACAGACCAGTCCGGACTCCTTCACTACCCGCACAAGTCGCGGGCAGAGCACAAACGGCTCTGCAGCAGAGACGACGCCGAGAAGGTTCCAGCGAGACGCGAATCGAATTGCTTCCTGAAGACTGCTTGCGCGGATGTCACCAACGGGACTGCTGCCGGCGTCGGTCAAGAAGAGCACGGGGATTGAAGGCTGTTTGAACGAGAGAAGGAGGCAGATGTCCGGGTTGAAACTGGAGAATATCATATTGCGTCCTTCGCCTAGTTCGTACACTTTGTTGAGGACGGTGTCGACAAAGGAATTGACTTCCACTGCGTACGTGTCCATCTCCTCTTCCTCACTTTCGTACAGTGAGGGATACTCTGGCAAGCGAATAAGAAGATATCCCAATAGCCAAAATGGCGTTATAAGTAGGAAAAATGACTTACTCATCTCGATATTAAATCCAACGGACTTTGGAAGCTTCTTGAAAAGCTCCTCCAATGTAGCAAACGGTGCTTGGATATGGCTACCCCGAGTGTTGCCCTTGAAACCTTTGTTTTTGAAGTCACGCGTATGTTTCATCTTCTCACTGAGCCCTGACGGATCAAAGAGAGATTGGCCAACAGACATCGCCCGCGGACGTTGTGATGGGCTATCAGCGGGATCTAGCCCTGGCGAGTGAGATTTACTAAGGTGGAGGAACTGTTCGAATCGTTAGTTGAAAGTAACGAATGGATTCAGAGCGCGATAAGAACATACTTGTTCTAGAGTCAAAGTGTGAACTGGAGCATCGATTCCAGTCTCACTGACAAGGAAGTCATGGTAAATAACAGGAACGTGATCCTTGGTAAGTTGTACGTCTTTTTCTATAGGTTAGTACTATTGTATATGTAGGATGGCGTGCGATATGCTTACCGAACTAATAAAAATCAGTAAATGCTAAGTTAAAGGTGAAGCAATAGTCAAACTTACCTCGACATATGAAGCTCCCAAATTCGCTGCAGCGATAAACGACTTATCTCGCAGTTAGGCACAGTGTTCGAAGTATAGGAGACGGTTCGCTTACCTCAACAGTGTTCTCGCCCAGCTGAAGAGACCTGCGACTTGCAAAGTTCTTGCCCAGACCTAATGACCGAATTAGACATCTAGTCGTTTGGATATCCAAGATAAACAAGAATTACCTCGATGTCCAATCACCATAGGCGCCGTGACTGTTTTCCAGTACGTTTGGTCGTGGTTGATGGACATTTTCGGGTGACTAAACGGAGTGATGATAAGGAAATTGAAAGTCAAAGTCCCAATCACTTCAAGCGTGTTGGCGGCTATAACTGGTACCGTTATGTCACCTTGCAAGCTGATGCGGTTGGAACCAAGAGATGGCCTGATGGTAGAAAGCAATGCCACTCCGCGTCCGACGATTTTACTCGTGGTCCCTGCATAAGTGGGAACAAGATCGAACAGAATCCTCACATTGCTGATGTCCTTTGAATAGAAAGTGATTGGCTCCGTAGCGATGTTATCTTGGACCGGAAGATCGATTATCTCCGGCTCCCCGTGAGCACCGTTTGCAGAAATAACAACAGAAAGCGCAGTATCCAGTTGAGTGGAGTGAGCGCTGGTAATGGGTATACGGTCTAGGATAACCGGAGGTGAAGTCTTCCTTATATCCATAGTGCCCAAACTGACCAGAATCATACTCTCGTCAGTGAGATACCTATGTCCAAAGGTCTTCAGAGGATCAAAGGCACGCGACGAATAAGTAGGCACACTACCGGGGGTGCTGCTATTGTTAGATTTGCGCTCAGTCAGAGATCCCAGAGGAGGCGATGACGAAGGAGCTGGAACAGTTACGGCGATGTCGTTTTCCGAGGGATCTGGAGACGGGGTCACTTCTGCTAGACGCCTAGCGATCTGTATATGTCCTCGAAGAGCTGCGTGTTCTTTAGCAGTCCAGCCCGAAGAGTCCGGCCTTTCCAAATCGGCGCCTGCCTTGATGAGCAAGTCGGTAACAGCTAAAGACCCATCCACGCAAGCGATGAAGAGAGGGGTCCAAGAATAAGTGTGCTCTGCCAATTCAGTGTTGGCTTTCTGGTCTGCAGTACCCTCTAAGAGAATTTTTGCGCACTGGCTGTGATTGAATCGGGCGGCGACGTGTAAAGCTGTTTCGCCCTGCTCGTCTCGATAATTGATATCGACACCGGCCTCTACCAGCAACTGAACAATATCAACAAAGTTTGCTTTAACCGCCATAGCTAGAGCTGCGCTGGACTTTGAAATTTGTTTTCTGATTTTGGTCTTGTCCCCCTTCGAGGCTCCCTCCTCGGCTTCCAAAAGAGCCCTGGTGGTTAAGGGATGCCCTCCTACAACACTGAGGTGCAGAGGAGCCCAGCCTTCATGGTCTTGCCAATTTGGCCCGTCTATGCCTTGCGAGACGTCGAATAGATTCCATTGCTTTAGGTGCTCGATGATGATTTCACAAACGACTCTGAACCCGTACTGAGCGCCATAGTGCAGAGGAGTTCTGCCGGAGATATCTTTGGCCAAGAGATTGCGTCTCTGACTGGGTCGAAGTCGATCCAATAGATATTGCAGAATGGCAACCGATTCGTCATCTCTGGTCAATAGCTGTTTCTGGTTGGCTTCCTTTACGACGTTTCGCGGAGGCTGTAAGCTTGGGGCCGTAGCAGGTGTGATGTAAGTGGCCTCCTCCGGGTATTCTAAAGCGATGGCTGCGGAAGTCTCGGAATCCGAGGAACTTCGAGCCCTGCCAATGGAGATAACAAGTCGATGAATACAATTCCGTTTGTTGATGTCGTCGTCTTCTTCCAAAGAATCAATCTCATTCACTAAAATATCGATAGAGGATCTTGCCCTACAGGCAATTGCACGCTGCAAAAGATTCTTCTGGACCATGGGATAAACAAGCTCTCCTTGTTCATCAGCAGAGACTTTGAGACTTCCCAGGAGCTCCAACAAGGAAGAGGTATCATCTTTGCGGAGTGCTTCGTCCACAGCCGTGAGCAGGCTCGGTGGCAGGTTCAAGTTTGGCCGAGACCGAACCCTCGAAAGTGTCAAGGACTTGGTAGAGCTGGAATCATCTGGGAGTTTACGGTCACCCAGGACGGAGAGCCACTCATTGATCTTGGCGGTTGCTTGAGTAAGTTGGGCGTTTGTTGCGAACGGCGACGGATCTACTTTTGCCGCAATGTATCTCTTTTGCGCGGCGGCGACGGGGATCTTCTTATCGAGTTTCTTGGTAATTTTGATAAAACCACGACGGTTGACCTCGCCATACCACTGGAGTTTACGTAGATGTCCGCGAAGCTCAAGCAAAGCAGTGACGAGGTCTCCGATATCCTCGGCATCAAGAGTCTGACCGGCAGCCAGGGTATTTCCAAAGCGGTCCTCCAATATTTTGAGCCGGCGTGTAAATTCCGACAGCTTTTTGTTGTAGAAGTGGTCTACATCTTCGAGGTTTCTATCGAGGGTGTAAAAAAATGCTATGAAGATAAGCCGGTTAGATTGGTAAAGCAATAAGAACAGACAAGAAAAGGACAGAGACAAAGCAATCGATTGACGAGGACTTACCAACAAGGTCGACATCGGTATCAGTTTTCTGGCTGTCCACGGCGGATTTGATGAGCTGCTTCAGAGCCTTGTAATTGATGTACGAAGAGCTCCATTCGGGGACGACGTTTCGTGGGAGATTCCGGCCGAACTTCATATTGAATACGATCGATCTCCTCCTTTTACAGACCGTTCCTTGCTGTAAATGAAAAGTAATAAAAACCAATACTCGCCGAACAAGCCAACTGGCTTGTCAGGGCTGCGATACAGATGACTCTCGGAGAGCGTGGGGATGACGGAAAGGAAATCACACAACAGAAGAAAAGAAAACAGAACAGAGGACAAAATGAAGCTCGAGTACAAGCGGAAGGTCCATCTGAGCTAATGGCCTGTTATTTCTTTGTCTCTGGGGAAGGTTGGTTCTTTCGAGAGGTGGACACGATTTGTGGAGGTTGACTTCGCAGCGAAAGTTATCGATCGGGGGCAATCACGTGTGGAGCAGCATTCTAATACTATGCAGTATTCACAAAAAAGGCCCACGGCCCAGGCTGATGCACGTTCGTAACGATGGCGAGTTAAATGGCGGTGTCCACTGCTTGCGCAGATGTGTTGAAGCCAACCTGATAGTACGTAGATGGATGGCTCTGGTAGCTGTAACTAGCCTGCAAAGCTAGGAACCGGAACAACCGGGCATCCAATGGACAGCGAAGAGACCCTCTCGGGGAGCAGAGCGACAAAACGACTCGCTGGTCGCTGGCTCAGTGGAGTTGTAACTTGTTAACTAGCGATAGTCGATCGAAGATTCGGTGCTGACTGCTGCTGACTGAAGTCTGATGGCGACTGGCCGTCATCAAAATAAATTTTCGGTAACTTCACGCTTTTTCATTCAAGAAGCTGATACGCGCGTCAACGCTATATTCTTTTGAGAACGATACGGTACCCACGTTATATACGGAGTATATCGTTACCAGAAGACTTGTGGTGGGTTTTATAAATGCCCTACCTACCTAGGTAGATATGTGATGGACGCTGGTAGTTGTTGTGTAACGGCACAGCTTGGATGCCTGATTTCTGCCTAATTCTGTATAGATAGGTATATATGAGAGTAGTACAACTACTTCAGACTGATCATCGATATGCATAACTCTCACGACTGCTTAGATACCGACGCCGCTATTGACCGAAGTTGAGCTGTAACTTCGCGATGTACTGCCCGGGGTATCATTTTGCAGTCGTGATGCTGCCACACCGGCTGAGCAAGATCAATATCTGCACCGTAACCGAGCAGCAGCTGAACCATATCCCGACGTCCCAGTTCCATTGCCAGCTGAATGGGCCTTCCGCATTTCATGTGAATATATTCAAATATATCAAACATATTTGGCTTGGAACTGTCCAGGTCATGGTAGCCGATGTTGGCATCTGCGCCGTGAGCGAGTAAAAGCTGCACAAGATACACATCGCCCGAAAGGACAGCTCTAACTAGTGGGGGAATATACTCGTCTGGCTCGGATGCATCACCGACTGTTCCATTAACGTTCAGCTCATCTTCAAACACACAAGGACCGGGGCCTCTCGGTCGATCGGAATCTTCAAAATCGCACTTCACGCCATTCGCAAGCAAGATATTGACAATCGGGATATCCTTTTGGCTTACAGCATGGGCCAATGCTCTAGTGCAAGGTACGCGGTCTGTCCTTTGGACAAGGATTTCTGTAAGCTCTAAGTTTCCTTTCTTAACTGCAGTCAATAAAGGTCGGCCGCGCATAGTATAACTATCGCTGTGATTTATATTGGCGTCGGCGCCATTTTCAAGGAATAGTCGCAGAGTCTCAACATCTTCTGCCTCTGTCACATAGTCTATTGGTGTTGTACGAGTAGATCCAACTTGAATATCGTTGTTCAGATCGATGCTATACTCCCCCAGCAGTGCGGGTATCAGGTGCATATATTGATTTTCCAGCATTGCTTCAAGCGCCTCCAAGCATTGCGCTGGATCTGGCAAAGAAGACTCAGTATCGGCGTAGGTATTGGGAGGAACTTCGCGTGAGCAAGCAGCATCGTCTTTGGGCTTCCGAGATTGTTCACCGCACATTGAGACCACGGACTTTTTGCTCTTTGTAAAGCGATTATAGAAGTAGAATTTCTGGTCTCTTGGCTGCCAAACTAGCTCCCAGTCCTCCTTCTTTTCAGTTGCATGGAATTCGATAATAGTCGCTCGCTCTTTAATCGGAGAAGACGCGACAATAGCTGCTTGTGGTTGCGGGCAGTTGTACTCCCAACCCGCGAAAAGATCCTTTATGGATTTCTCATCCATTGGAATGTGTTTCTCTTGTCTAAACGGCGTTTCCCAATGATGGGGCTGGAAAACAGGTACATAATCCCGCCGGGCTACTATATCCCAGTCAATGCCATCAAAAAAGGGATGGGCCTTGATTTCAGATGGCCCATTCACTCCCAGCCGATCTTCAGGATTGCGAGAAAGCAGACTTTTTAAAAGATCCTGCGTAGATGCTGATAGACAATTAGGGCATTCAAGAGGTTCCAAGAGGATATTGTGACGTCTTTGTTCAGCATCCGTGTCATAAAATGGAGGTAAACCCGTCAACATTTCGAATAGGAAAGATCCAAAAGTCCACCACTTTGACATAGTAGTATCAGTGCTTGTCGATATATGCTGGCAAGAAAGTAATTCTGGAGCTAGGTAATCCAATCTAACATCGCCCATATCTTCTTCTATGCCCCTTGTCTGACCCTGTAGATGAAAAAGTCCTAGGTCGCATAGAACAATATGCCCGACGGAATCGAGAAGAATATTCTTGGGCTGCACTTCATAATATGATGGATCTATTCCATGCAAATGCTCTAACGCAACAAGGATCTCCGCAGCATACAACCTTGCCCTATCAGTCTGAAATCGTAGCGCCTGTTGTAGGTGGTAGAAGAGGTGCCCTCCTTGAATCAACGGCCAATATAAACAGATATATGAGCGTGTCTGCGCGATGAACTTAAGTGGCGCAATAAAGCCCCGGCTATTGTTGATTGGAGAGAGGAATGCCTGTCCTATATCGCAATGCCGTAGGTCGGCTTTCATGATATAAACAGTCGCGTATATGCGGCCAGTTGATAATTTCCGAGTTTTCTGCGAAGACTCAAAGCGACATTTTCCAAAAAAGCTTTTCGGTTTGGAAGTCTCAATCCGCAGGCAGTTGTTTGGTTCATAATGGCTTTCAACAAGTAATTTTCCAGTACCATGCTTGATAGGCAGCCATTCCATCCGATGGGAGTTTCTGTCTCCATAAACAGGAGTCATGCTTATATAACCAAGAAATGCATCTTGGCTTCTGCTCCTCCTTTTGAGGTGGCTGTCTGGGTGTCTTTCATACAGACGTACTTTCAGCTCTGTGCTTCTGACAATGTCAAACTTCTCAATTCTCGTTCTCATCCAATCTGGGTTTTCTCTGGTGCCCTTATAGGCCTCGATAGAGATTTCGGACCCCTCGCACTCCAGAATGGCATAAGGTAGTAGATTTGGGCGATCCGAGTTTGGAACGTCTGCGCATGTACCTGATTTGGATGTGAAGGATGTGTGGGAGGAATTCTGCTCCGCCTCCTCCTCCTTCTCCGAAGATGTTTGATACTCGGGGACTGAGAGATCAACAGCCCTGTGAATCTGTATTGTCAATACCCCAGGTCCGGGAAAGATCTGAAACATAATCGGCATAATCTCAGGCTCTGCTACTCTTCATACATTAGCCAGCGGTCAAGTGAGGTTAACAGCTGTCACCCACTGCACTGATCGTCATCCTCAGGGATGGGGCTTCGTGGCCTGACATCCCAAAGCGCAGACACTTCCTGGGGGCGATCTGTCATCCTGTAAACATAGGTATTTTTGAGATCCATGGATGGAAAGTTGCTTCGTGTAGTAGCTGCTACTTAGGCACTAAACAATTTCTATGTACTATGTATGTAGTACTAGTAGTTAGTAGTAGCTAAGTAGGACCGATTTATTTAGGCTAATTGGCTAATGATTTAGATTATGCTCATGTAGGATACTAAACCTATTTGGACTTAGTCCTTTAATCTTGTTAGCTTCTACATATAGAATTTGCAAGCTATTACAAACCGACTGTCAGATCAGATAACTTCCTACTAGCGTACCGTAGAGCGTGGAGACGATAGTACATATCCGAATTGAATAAAGCAAGAAGCAAACCTTGGAATGGCGTGCGAATTGAATCTAATGCAATACATAATAATCTATAGGCCACTCAGGAGTCCACGTTATTTGGGTTCTAGAAGCCTAAACTAGTACCTAGGTAATGTTGCCTCGATTGGAGCGGGAATAACAACACCGGGCCAGAGATGCAATCCGCCTGCAACCAAGTCAACAACCAAGGTGATACATATACAGTACATCCAGAAGTCTCCTCAATTCTCGTCCTTCAACTAGTGCATAGTTGCTGCCTAGGTACGAGATAATTACACATAAGATTCATACCTACATGCGTACTACCTATAGATGAATAAAGCCTTATTATACGCACTACTCTGCGCGCTGCGTGGCATATACAGTAGGAGAAAATTTGTAAAGTCTATACTCATCCTGGTAAGGCCATATTTGGTGCGATTTCCTATACTAGTATATTTATATAAAGTGGCTACCCCGGCCTCTAATGCAATCTTTATATCTTTCTATGGCCCCCACCCACTAGAGCATCAACTTCAACTATCTAGGTAGGTAGGTAATTTACCTAGGTAGGTAGGCAGAGTGCAATTGAGGTTAGAGGGATTGCTTCTCTATGCGAATTCTGGCATCGGTAGAAAAGTGGCCGAAACAACAGCAGTACTCATCTCACCGAAAAGGCCGAAAATAATAGTTAGGTTAAGCCGAAACAACACCGAATTACGTTTTCCGATACTGAAATAGATGCTTGAAATCCATTCTTGCCCTAATTCACAGGCTTCATGCTTGAGAATGAGCTAAGAATCGTAATTCTATGATCTCTTGACTGATATGGCGATGCATACATACCCAGTAGTTAGGGCTGGCTAAGTCACGGGATGCCAGGGATGGACACGAAAAGTAGGGTATGTGGGCTGCTTACGCAATTTACCTGCAAAAAATATCGAAGGGGCCCCTTTTTAATATAGTGGTAAAATTGCAATAATTTTTGCTTGCAGTATGTTTTAAAAAATGTAAAATTATTTACCTAACCCGATCAAATACAGACAATGAGTTTTTCGCCACTAATTTTTCGCTCTTGTATAATTTGCAGCCCGTTTTGCACCGCGTCAAACCAAGATTGTTCTCCATCGAGTACGCGAAGGGGATGAGAACGAAGCTGCCCTTGTTCCAAGAGTGTTTCCACCAAGGCGTACCAACCATTTCCTTCCAAATTCTCTCCCGGCAGGATCAGGTTCAAAGCTATACTCGCCCATGTCAATTCGCCGCCCAAAACATTAGCGGCCTCATTGCCCAACTGGGGCGCACAACCACCAAGAGTCCAAACGGAAGTGCTTAGAATGGTTATTCTTTGTAGCAAAGCCAATAATACATAATTATTACAAAGTCATCGGCAGAAACGCTAATCGCTATCTATAGTCTGATCAATATGTATTACTTTCGTACCAGGTTCGAAAGGAATGCCGAGAGGAAAGTATGGCTACCAGAGGCAATCACTTCTCTCCCGACCCCTTCAACAAAAGAGAGGGTTAAAGAGAGTGAGCTGGTATGATAAACCTAAAAGGTCACAAGATCTTACGCTGCTGGGCGTTCGGTATTAGCCTCGACGGTCGACACGCCCATTTCAAATACAGCTGGGTCCTTCGTATCCTCGATGCCGAATTCGGTCTGGAGATCTTGACGCAGCTTCACTTCCTTCTCGAAAAGCGTGATGATCAAACCCGGACCTGCGAACGCCAGACAGACATACCACACAGTTTGCATTGATTTCGCAAAAACTCGAATAACTTCTGCTCGGACTGTCGGATCGTTGATGCTGTGGAGGAACTCCTGCGTCGCATATTCGTACGCTTTTCCGCCGGACAGCATCTGTGCAACTCTGACGTTACTTACCATACTGGCATGCTTAGCACATTCATTGTTAAACACTGCAGCTGGGATAGTAACGCCCCAGATCGCCCCGAACCCACGTATGAAGCTCCACAGGCCGGTCGCGGTGGCCACATCGCTTTCATCTAGTGGCGCCTGGACAGCGGGTAGGGTAATGCCTGCAAGGCATCCGGCCCCGGCGGAACATAGCAGTTGGTAGCAGACCCAGGCGGCAGTGCTTGAATTTTCGTCTAATGTGCTGAATAGACCAAAGCCGATAACCATAGGCACGAATGCGAGGAAGTGCAACGGCTTGTAGCGACCGGTCTTGGACAGAAGCACGCCGCCCATAATCGCAAAAGGGATGATTCCAGCAAAAGTTGGTAACGTGTCGACTCCCGAGAGTAAGGGTGATCGGTCTTTGACTGCCTGGAAGTAGATTGGGAGGAAATAGAAGGTCCAGTAGGTCACGATAGAGTGCAGAAAGGTCAATATGAGAGCAGCTGTCGAGGTACAATTGGAGACGATTCTGCGTGGGAACGAGGGTTCCGGGGCGAACTTTGGTGTCCATTCAAATCCAGTCCAGATAAACAGACCGATAAATCCTAAGATGAGAGCTACCAAGATGCGGTAATTGCTCCAGCTGTAGACCGTACCACCCCAAGTAAGGGCCAGGATCATGGCCACCACCGCCGCGATGAATATAAGATTGCCTCCAACGTCAATGCGGCTGATTCGCTGCTTCCACGTCTGGTCTCTACGGTGATTCATCCGCAAAAATATGTAAAGGGCGACGAGCGCCGCTAGATGCGGTTAGCACTTGGTACCTAGGTAGCCCGAGAATATATATGTATGTAATTGGAAAGATACATACCTCCTCCGACTGGAAGGTTGATGTAGAAGATCCAACGCCAGGTAGTCTTGCTTGTAATTAGGCCTCCCAGGAGCGGGCCTAATGCCGCGCCGAGAGTGCTAAACATCAGTACGACCGACATGTACTTCCCTCTTTCCCTCAGTGGCACGAGATCCTGGACAACTGTCTCTATGAGCAGGCTGATCCCCCCACCACCAAGACCCTGGATTGTACGCGAGGCGATCAACATGCCCATCGAGCTCGAACCACCGGATAAGCCGCTACCCAGGAGGAAAATAGCCACCGACCCCAATAATAGCGGACGACGTCCAAAAATATTGCTCATCTGGGCATAGAGGGGAAGTGTCGCAACGGAGGCGAGGAAGTAGGCATCTGCAATCCATAGGGACGAACTTCCGGCGCCAAGTGCGGCGGTGATGGTTGGCAACGCATTGGTGATGATAGTGCCCTCAATCGTGGTGAGCAGGCCAGTGACTGAGAGCGAGGTCAAGATGGCATAGAAACGCCAGGACTTGAGATGGGCTGTTCCTTTAGCTGCGACTGTCGCATGATCTGCTAGCGCTTGATCCGAGCTGGGAGCTGGCAATATGTTGCTGGGCGATACATTTTCAGTTTGCTCATTTTGCTTGTCGTTATTTGCAAGGCTGTTGGTGGACGGCATGGCTATCTGCAGTTCTCTCTTGGAGCTCGATATCAGGTCAATAAAGCTGACGACAAATTAATGTTCGAAAATTTCAGCCTGTGAAGGGGACAAGGAGTCGGCCGCATTGTTTATAAACGGCGAACGCTCTTTGTGAACTAACTAACTAACTATGCTAAGATTGATCATGTGTTTCTTTGTGACAGTTCATCAATTATTGGCAGGAAGTAGTTCTACGTACGTATATGCAGGGATCATACGTACTTGATACAGAATTTCATCCGAGTCGTCCGTAATTCATCCGGTACACGTATTACTGTATTATATACACGTATTATGGTGCCCAAGTTAGGCCGATGGGCTCAAAAATTCGCGCAAAAACAAAATTTGCAGCCCATATGAGCGGGTAGCCTAACTTATTCTGGATCTAGCTTTGAGCCGCTTTGAAATTGGGATACTATGTAGTAACTAGTATGTACTATGTACTAGGAGGATTAGAACAACGATCATAGGAGGAACCAGTGTTGTTGTTAATTAGTCAAGGCTATTTCGACACTCACTTTGACAGATCGAAGATATTAAACCCAGAGGCCTTAGGTAGTGCTGAGGGCGAGATGGAGGGAGATCCGGCCGTTACGACGCGTGTGGGACGCGTCGTAATGCCTTCCACTAGAG
>JAMAFX010000142.1:0-59913 GCA_023625875.1 Trichocomaceae sp. PYS4502
GCTATTGGCCCGCTGTTATAAAATATATTACTTGTGGAAAGAAATTTGTTTTTCAATACAAAACAAAGCTAAACCAAAAAAAGGGGTTTTGGCGGGCATGTTCATTTAGTCCGCCGTAGGGAGACCGACTTGGAAAGGACCCGGCGTGGGAAGCTACAGATAGCCACAAATCGCGTCGATCTGTCACCTATGCCCCCAATTGATTATAGTAGTATCTTGCGTGGATTTGAGATTTGACTAACGTCGCATTCACACACAAATATCCGTATTTTCAGAATGCGTCACTGATTTGCATCGCATCGTCGTCGGTAGATTCTGGTCGCTAAAATTGATACCAAACAAAATAATTCAAGCGGTGTGAAAATTTCACTAAACTCAGTCGTTTACAAAGCCCTCATGCCTGATAGACAGGTGATGATTGCCTCGAAGCAGTCGGTCTTGAAACTACTGATATAGTAGGGATTTTGCGTACAGATGGGTGCTTGTTCGCTGCTGCGGTGAGCGGTGGCGTCAAGTGGTCAATGGCAAAACGTATCGTGCCCCTATTAGATTTGATAAGTCAGGACCACAATGTCTTGCCAATCTCCGAAGATTTTGGAGATCTTGATGGTAGAGTGATGTGGTTTTTTTTCTTCCACTTCGCTGGTGTTGCCGGAGTAACAGGATTCGGTACATGGTGCTCGCGAGCTGCTTGAGAAATCTCCTCTGGATCATTTTGGGCATCCATTTCTGCACAGAAAATATCTTGACTGAGGATATAATATCGCCTGGACTATTTATTTGGTCGCTTCTTTAGTACATTGTGATCAGTGGCCGAAGGAGACCTCGTAAATATCGACGTTTGCGTGATTTGATATTTCTCGTAGGTTCTTCTGTATCGGTACAGACAAATCTTGTCGTTGGCACGATTAAAGAAGAGTCTTCAGCTACAACTGAGAAAGTGGAAGGTGAAATTTCATTGTGAAACCGGCTTCGGGGATCTGATGCATTGTAGGAACCTGGAATAGGAAGGGCATCAAGTCGCTTGAATTCACCCTGCAGTGCTGTATACACGAACACCACCCGGGGTAAAACCAGCACAGCTCTCTTGAGCTTTGCTCCCGTAACGGTGTACTCTGCTCACTTGACACGTGTGGATTGCGGCGTCTAAATCGAGTACAAAGTTTGGGCTTGGAGGAGGAACAGGCTCTGCGGAAGAGGGACGTGAAGATCTATGATTTTGAACCTGTCCAATATCTCCTCCATGCCGACAGATGTAGAGTTGTGACGGAGTTCAGCCTAAGGCATTAAAACCAGCGCACATAGACAGAGAGACGTTACAGTCTAAGGCAGTAAAAGGCTTATATATCGTGCAACCACCGTAATTGGTAAGCAAATTGCTTCAGGATGCTTTTTGGCGTGGTGGTTGACGTTGATCTGCCTGAGTGCAGTTGTGACTCCTGTCGCAAGGGAGGGATGACAGGCTCAGTCTCCTGTTACGACGTACTGTAGCGCACTTTCATAGAATACTAACTAAGTATATTTGTCTGGGTTGGTGCTTGCCACTGCTTGGAACGGTTGCCCCGACGAAGCCTCTAATTCAAGGTTTTGATTGGCCTGGGATAGAGGAATCTGAGCGACCAACCAAGAGATTGATGTACATATTATTATTAGATACAGCTTCCGAGGCTATGGATAAGCCATCGCCAACTCCCACGGAGGGATTTCTGCACTTGATTTTTGCAAAGCTATACCCTAACAACAAACTTGCCTGTCAATGTTTCAGTGATGCCATCAACGAGGTTATCTAGGAAAATGTACACCCCAAGCGCAGCTTTTAGAGTACGGAGCAGAACAAACTATCTTGGAGGAGAAAGTCAGCATTGATACAACAAGGGAAGACGCTGGGCTGTCGGAGCAGGAAACCGAAACTGAAATCGATACCGAGTTGAAAATGGGATCGATATCAATGTGTGGAAGGGAGCGTATATATTATGCCCCAAAAGACTTCCAGCCGTGGCTACTCTCGGCTGGCGAATTGGGCGGTTCGTGGAAAACCCCGGGGCAGACAATGTGGATGTTCTTCTCTGTCGATGCTCGGCTTGCTTTCGATCTAACGAGCGGTATGATGTATCCTGATGATCTATTCTCGTTATCGCCATCCACGTGATGGGGTAACTCTGAATGGAGAGACTTTCAATCTTTCTAGTTGCGCTTTGAATGAAAGGTCTTCTACACTGAGGTTTGGAGATCTTGCGTACATCTTCACATATACTATCGCGGCCAACGGTACCGAGGAGCGGTATTTTCAAGCCGATAAGAGAGATGATTTTACTAGTGTGCTTTCAAGCTGTCCACCCTTGAGAGCACTTCCTTGAAGTTCCTTCCGCCAACCTTACAAATAGCTGGTCTCTGATTGGAGTATTGGAGTATTGGAGTTAAAGAATGCCTGGAGTGTACCGATTGATAAGTCGTCGAGTGATGGTGCCAGCCACTGTAGTTGTGACTGGTTAATAATACCCGACAGGCCAAGGATGGAAGGAGTCTTACCGTGACGACAGTCCCCGTGGTTGATTTGGGTCTGGCGTACCCAAACCGCTACTGTACTGCCTTGGTAAGGTCGACTAACTATATTATCCACATCGACGTTCCACTTGCCCGCGGTGGTAAGCCAGGTTCTAATGCTTTGGACACCTGGCGGTTGTTCTCATTGTAGATCAACTCGACCTCAGTACTTTCCGTGGCATCATACTATTAGATAATTATTAGCATCAGTCCTCGGAGCGTATATTGTGGTCAGCTGGGTGACACGCCACCAGAGCTCTGATATAAATCAAGTATAAATAGAGCCCTTTTCGACCTTAATCGCGGGTTCCAGTGGACACTTTTTATCTAGTCTGTATAGCGTTACTATCTTATACACGAAGTTCATCAAGTCATCAATTTGATCGGCAGCTAGGATTACCATGAGCGACTTCAATCCTGCACCCAGACTGGTCTCTGCCGGCATGGTCGACAAGTGGTCACGTCTGCTTCCCGGTCCGTATCGTAGGCCATTCGTCGCGGCATGCACAGAAGCAGACGATGGGCGCCTCCAGGCTGTACTCAGTAACTATTTCTCGACGTGGAAAACAAGCCTGATGGCCGACGATCTGAGCAGGCTCCAAATGCTGGCCAGATATGTGCAAATACGAAACTATGTCAAAGTTATCCATCTCGAGGACGACTCACGAGTATGATTTTGAGGAGACGTCACCTTCGAAATCCTCCGCTATCTGGCCACGGCATGAAGACGGACAGGTTGTGGTTGACTCCTCAAGTCTATGCTTGCTGCCCAGCAGCTTTGTCCTGATAGGCTCGAGATCAGGGATAAGCGCTCCATAGGCACACGTTCAGATCCGGAGACGGCGGCAATCCTCGCGCGTGACATCTTGGATGGTGCTGACATGGCCGTAACCGACTTTGTTTTGCGAAAGGAAGAAGCGATAACAACCTTTATCGCTACTAAGCTATCAACTGAACATCAGGGCCAGGGCACAGGGTTTTCCATCCTGCGAAAAGCAGAAATACGCCTTAGTCACAACCTAAACTCGAACTGGTACTGGGTTCATCAAATCCTCCTCCATGCACCAGCGCTTAAAGAGCTTTCACTCTCTTTCTCACAGCCTCGTCACATGCCGCGTACTCCTTCCTTCATCCTTCACAATGCGACATTACCAGCACTAGAGAAGCTAGAGCTCTCCATGGCCGACCTTTCCATCCTAAGTATCATGGCAATCCTGAGCAAGTGGAAAGAGAGTCTAACAGGTATTTCGTTTTACCTAATGACGCTTGGCAATAATTCAACTTGGGTGGAGCTGCTAAACCGCATTCACAATGGATTCCCTCATTTGATTTGGCTTAAGCTGAGCTTTCTAACAGAAGGGCCTAATCCTATTGGACGGCTCAGGATAACCTTCCCTGGTCTTGACAAGGATTCAGTGGTTAGAGAGCCTTACAAGAACGGGCTGAAACTGCTACAGAGAGGCTTTGCGGGTGCCAAATATAGGGGACCCGATGCGAATCATGTGCTTATGATTATTGCAGAATATGCCATGGCTGCATCAATATACGTGTGAAGGAAACCACTCTATATATAGCATATATCTTGCAATAGATAGAAGCAATTTACAAGCATAACGCGTGACTACATGTTTCAGTGAAAAACTAAGTCATATTGGGGCGAGAGCTGTACTAACTCTGCTTTAAATATTTTTTAAAATCTTAAGGCATAGCAATGTACCCAGGCTGGCACTTCATTTTCAAGTCCCGTAGCTCCAGGCGTGCGCCAATATGTCCCCTAGAAGCTCTTGATTTATACCGAATGCAACAACGACTTGGAGTAGTTCACGCAATGATAGCCTCTACCGTTGTCTCGTGTATTACCTCATCATTTAGCGAATCTTCAAGCACGCCCACAAGTTCAAGTTCGCCATCTACTCGGGGATCTACAACAAGGAGGCGAAGTGGAAGTATTAGCTCCTCTACTTCATTACTGTCACCGAGTACGCGTGTCTCCAACACTGCCATTAGCTCTAGTGGTCCAGTTCGGCCGTCAGCCTCAAATACAGTATCTCGGCTCTAGCTCTCTTACATCTCCGAGACCTAGCGGATGAGCATCCTTCATCGTACAGACGGTTACAGAACCTAACGGACCTATTGTCACTGTTAGCCAGTGCCTCTCTTACCGGACTAGAGACCCTCACCGTATCTGGCTCCACATTGACCGTAAAGCCTATATCGATAACATCCGGCGGATCTTCAACACCATGTGCGTCAACCTCGAACGTTGAGATATTCAGCCTGATGGGTTTTCAGTAGTCCTCATACTGCCGCCTGACTCGACTTTGACGGGATTGCAGACAATTACGACGGACGGGGAGACGCTCACTATCCAGCCTGTGCCTACGCCGACTACCAGCGTCCCCATTACATCGACTATGACAACGGTGCCTCCTGGGCTGTCTATTGAACCCTTCACCGCCAACCCTGTCACTGGAAATATGTGGCTCACGACCACAGGCAGCGATCACTCGACCACGATTGTACACATCATCTTACCCTGCCCAACATGTGAACCGCAAATCGTTTTGAACTTGCCAGAAATTCCAGACGTCAGTTTCACTTGGCCAACCTTTCCGCAGCTTCCTAAATTCCACCTGTCCTGCATCAAGGTCTTCGGCATCACTATTGCTGGCTCATGCCCTAATCCTTCGGGACCTACTCTCGAGAACGATGCACCCCCGGAGAGCCTGGAGCCTACGAATGCACCGACCTCTTCACTATCTTGTGGCTCGTCAAGCTCGACCAGCTCCAGCAGCTCTTCAGGTAAGTAACGCTCGCAGTATCGTGCTTAAGTTTGTTTGTTAATCGTTTCTAAACCAGCCTCATCCGCTTGCAGTTTAACCCTAAGCCAGCCTGTGGTCCCCTCTCAGTTGACTGCACCAACTGTGACGTTGACCTCAGCATCGGGCTCTGTCAACTCAAGCACTGCAAGCCAGACGTCATCCACAGCCAAGAATACAGGCCCTTCGACATACTCCTCGACACTCTCTTCGACAACGTCGCTCCCTTTGGCAAACATATTCTCGTTACCTCCGCTGCCGACGACATCATCTATTCCTCCTATCACGATAGTCGAGCCGATTTCCACCGAGTCCGGAAGCTCTTGTGTCTCGACGTCGACAATCCCGCTCTGCGAGACTCCGCTAGAGTCGTGCATTACGTCCGCCGTTTGCAACAGCTGGGTTACGACATCGACATCAACATCGACATCAACATCGACATCAACATCGACATCGACCGGACCACCTACTCCAACAGGACAAGTCTATATCGACATTTTTACCAATTCGGATTGTGACAACGTGTTAGAACAGACACAGCTGAACGTTCTAGGTGAATGTTACAGCCCTACCGATTCGTCAGGCAACCCGATCAGCTTCAAGTGTTTCGAAATTACATATATAAGTACAGCAGCTTCTGACTCGGCGTCGCTATCGGCTTTCAAGGGAGCTGGATGTTTTAGCGATGATGATTCGGAAGTAAAGGACTATGCAAACTTGACTGATATTGACTACGAGGATCAAAATCCCTTCACAATGGAACCCTTGTCTCTTTACGGGGCTTGATCGTATTCATATGCGCAAGAAAGACCTCGCTTGCTGCTGTTAAGGAAAGGGCTGCTGGCTGCTGTGCCAAGGTAATGGATGTATGTTTTCATAGCGATGGCCGACTTTGAACCACGCAGGTGGGAATGAAAAGCAGGGCAGGCTTTGGATCAATGTTCTTTGATTAACATGCGATTCCTGTCCTCGCGATAGAGCCCTTACTAAACCCTGAACCAATACGGAGTAGTACGATGTCTCCAACTTGTAAGATCAAGCAAGTAGCAGGCGGGCAGGCAAGAATGTTAGCACGAGATCATTGTATTGATTATGTTGGATTTGTCCTGGGACGTATTCTAGTTAAAGCTTCCGTTTCTAGTTATGTAGGGCTCTTAAGTAGGTTACAAGTTTAGTTCAGCTATTCCCTAAAGATTATCTAAGCGAATTCTATTTCTAATATAAGACGATAACATTCGGTCCCCCTGGAACACGGACCGGAGGTGAGCTTATATATTCATCCTGACAGTTTCTTTCAGCTATTTCTGCACCCTCAGTTTCAAGAATTTTAGCTATAATACACACCGTTATATTTACCATATAGGAAATATAACGGTGCCTAATCGAGGACCGGATCGCACACATAAAAAGACACTTGGTGGCTTCAAATTCCTAATCCTGTACTTAATCTTCTGAGCCTTTTACTACTGAATACAATATAGTAGTATTGAGGCTGTACGTCGCTTTCGACGAAGTACGGTCATTGGATTACCCTGATATCAAGCGTATACCGAACCAACACTAAGTTTGCTTAGGAAGGGGTATAGGGCACTATGTACGTATAGAAACTTATCTAGTTGAGGTAGCCTGCATATCACTTCGGCCACGGGTCAGGGTATGGATACACCACCACCACGACTGTATCTGCATAACCATTGGAAATGACGAGGGGATTAAGCCAACTCATATCAATACCGACTCGTTCTGGCATTGATTCATACTAGCACAATCTTGTATCAACACCAACTAACCAGTGCAGGTGGCTCATGTCACTCACGGATAAATATAGCTAGGAAATCGTGTACATACCTAACTTGGAACAATCTAAAGAGTATTATATGATACAATCTCAGTTCTAATGTAAGCACATGAATACCATACAGACAAGCAAATAATAATAACTATTCACAATTAATTGACACGATAACGACAACATTCATCCTTTGAATTAATCGATATTCAACCAGAATAGTAAATTGGCCAGTATATGTTATATCCGCTTCACTTTTTGAGTGAACGACACCTTGCGAGAGACTGAGACCAATTCAGCGTACTATTTGTAAGAAATATTTGGGCTTCTTACACTGAGCTTATATCTGATCCTATGCCAGTTTGCCGCAATGGAATAATTTATGCGATCCCAAAATGTATGATCACGGCTCCCCTTGGCTCCCTGAGATATACATAAGATAATACAGTAGCTGATGTATCATGTCTCCTCTAGGTCCAGCCTATATAGATCAACCAGGATAGTGGTGTTCCCCACTCATTGTCCTCTGCGTTGATTTTTGCACCATTCTTAATGAGCAGCTTGGCAGCCTTAAATTGGCAATACTCTGCTGCCCATGATAATGGAGTTGGATGAGTTAGGTCTCTTCTATTCACCTTTGCTCCATGTTGAATGACTTCATTATTTGTGTATGGCTATGATGTGTGGTATGTGATAATAGCGGTCTTCTTTGGCATTGCTTATCCTTCAGATGATGAGAATTATGATTTACTCCATTATCTAGGTATTCTTGGACGACAGGTAAACCCTCCTTTTTGATAGCCTCAATCAGATCTTTGGGCACTTGTCGTCGTCGGAACATTGTATGCGTCTCAAAGAACTGGTGACCGCCATAGGAAATTTTCACTACGTCGAGCTTGGCTTTCGTGTATGTAGGTTTGATAGATGAGCGTGGCCTGAGCTTCAGAGCTAGATACAGTCAAGCCGGTCAAGTGGCCGTCCTGATTAGCGCCAGTATGGCATTACGGAGAATAGCTTCGATGTGATCACCATGAGCAATTGCGTTGCCCAATCTTTTCAGGACAACTGTTGCCATGCCCTCGCCACAAGCATAACCGTCCACATTCGCATGCCACATGTGCGAGCGGCCAGTTGGAGAACGCATCTGCATTTTGCTCTCAAATACGAAGGCCCCTGCGAAGTGGATTAGCCGGGGCCTCTCTCTTTCGAGTCGAAGGTAAGCGGACCTGGTCCTAGGATTACTTCTGTGCCGTAGGGCACGGTAATCTGTGATTCTCTGGTTCGCAAGGCTTCAACGCCCTGGTGCACTGTGATGAGACTCGACATCAGGCTGTGTTGATTGTCATGCTGGCTGAAAGAAAAGAAAACAGAAAAGGGCGATCATGGTATCCAGTACCTCTTTGTTTTATTGTATAAGCCGATGGGACTCATTAGGAGTCAGGACTCTTCCTTTACAGTAAATTTACATTTTACCTATGTCCTTTTGTCGAGACCGAAAGGCCTGAGTCAATATGCCGAACTGTAACTTAACTGTGCGCCGAAAGATGGTGCTTATTTAAGCCAGCGTCAAACCACTCGTCTTAGACGAGAGATTTCTTGTCAGTTTCAACTAACAAAGTCGCTATATAGCCAAAGTTGAGGCTGGTATCCTCTCTATCACGGTCTAACGACTATGCCCACAGAAAGGAGAAAACAGAAAACGGACCTCAACATAGCTAGCAATGAAAGTCAGAAAAACTGATTCACAGTTGCATCCTATAATCATCTGCCAATATCAAAGACCTGCTCAACGAAAATGGACTAATAGCTACGCTTGAGTTGCTGGCACAGAGAGGTCTCCAAATTTACCGAGACAGCTGCAAAGACATAGGATCCTCTCTGTTCCATAGCTATGTACTCGCAAGCAATTTTTCAAATTACTGGATGTGCAATTCTTCAATGTAAAAATCACGTCCTAGGCTACCCTACGCGCTCGACCTGGTCAAATAAGTAATGTTTGACGAAGCCGCATGAGCAGCTGCTGAACCTCCATCTGAAGTTCACTCACCACTGTGGGAGAGAGAGTAGGGCTGGTTGTAGGCTGATTAGAACGCTGTAGTTGGGGGAACTATGCGCCCACTGCTTTGAGTTGGCGCTCTACGAGATGGGAGCAGAGCTGCACGACTAAAACCAGGTAAATGTCGGTCAGGGACGTTGAGAGACAGCTAAATCAGAGTCAGCTTTGCTATTGCTACCTAGGTACTGGAAATGGTCCGTGTCGCGTTGAAGCGTGAGACGGTGATGAGGAGTGTACCTAGGTATGACACCTGGCCATGCATAACCAGGTGGCATGCAACGATTTTCGAGTACGCGCTGCATGGGCCTGTACCTGTATGTTTTCTCCTCCTCCTCGAGCGTCAAGCCCGATGTTGACGAGGTATGTGGAGGTGCTTGGCGAAATATTCAAATCCGCTCCTCCATTTGAAGCAATTTCATCATTGACTTGTGAACAACATAAAATCTCCAGCAAAGGGTGTATTATTAAACGTGTTTAAAAAATAGGCAAGAATCGATAATTACACCATCCATACAATGCTGCATAAGCCCACCAAGCTAAAAGGTTGTACTGTGGACATAACTATCCTGGCAAATCTCGTGCTAGTTAATTGTGCAGGATAGGTAAACCGTCACATAACTATGTGTTCGGGATGGCTTAACTAGTTACTAGTCATGAGCATCTCTCTTATCCAATGGGGTCTGAACCCTACCTAGGTATCCCGCGATATTTATGCAGCTAATGGGACATTGACCTCGCCAGGCTGCTGCCTAGATGACATTGCTTGAGACAGAAACGAATATCTTCTTAAAGCGTTATGTATCCGCCACCTGTTCGGCCCTCCAAATTAGTTGACTCCTTCCAAACACCACATACTACATACTACATACATATGTCCTGCTAGCTGTGTAGATCGACGAAAATGGCAGCGGCTGTTGGCCGAATCTGGTCGGCTTTCTACCCTCCTACGCCCCCAAAGCAAGACGATGCAATCAAGTTCGGCATTTTGGGCGCGGCAAACATTGCGTGAGTACAGTATACATGTCTACATGTCTGGCATGTATTCCGCTGCGGTGCTGACAGAGGAGAGCAGCCCCCTGGCTCTAATCACCCCTGCCAAGTCGCACCCAGAAGTAGTCATCCAGGCTGTGGCTGCTCGTGATCGTGCAAAGGCAGAGAAATTTGCAAAATCAAACAATATCCCAGAGGTGAAGGACTCATACCAGGGTAGGCAGCTTCTGAAGATGACCATGTGTTGGTGTTTAAAACTAATTGATCTTGTAGAGATGCTCGACGACCCAAATATCGATGCCATCTATATCCCCCTCCCTAATGCCTTGCATTACGAATGGGCGGTTCGCTCCATCCGCGCTGGCAAGCACGTCCTCCTGGAGAAGCCATGCGTTTCCAATTCCATCGAGGCAGAGATCCTCTTTACCCTGCCTGAACTATCTCGGCCCCAGGGACCTGTCCTCCTGGAAGCCTTCCATGTCCGCTTCTTCCCATCATGGCAGTATTTCCAGTCCTTGGTTAATCCTGCCGATGTTGAGCATGTTTACAGTCAATCCATGATCCCATGGTGGGGTACCAGTAAGGATGCCATCTTCTTCCACTATAGCCTCTCTGGCGGTTGTATAATGTCTATGGGCACATACAACATGGCTGCGCTGCGTCTGCTTTTTGGTGCGGAGCCTGTCGAGTGTCTGAGCTGCGAGACGCATACCTTCCCTGAAAAGGAATATCAGCGGTGCGACACCGACTTCAAAGCCAAGTTCCGCTTTCCCAACGGTGGCATTGGCGAGTGCGAGAGCACGCTGCGCGGAAACACCATCTGGCTTCCCTCATCCATTGTCGTCACTAATCGTGAAATCATTGTGCCTGACAGCACGCTTCCTGATGGGCAAGTGAAAGTGCTGAAGCGCGAGCTTTCACTGCACGGAATTCTCTTCGGCCTCCTTTGGCACCGTATAGAGATCAAGGACACGTATACCATTCGGGTTAATGGGAGGGCGATTAAAACGTGGAATGAGAAGACGACGCGAAAAGCGTACACTTTTGAGGAGGCTGGTGGCAAGTTTGCTGGTCTACCAAGCGAAACTCACTGGCTGTCATTCCGCCACGTGCTTGAGCAGTTCGTCAACAAGGTCAAGGGCCGTGAGACGCAGACCTGGGTTACTGGAGAGGACTCGATTGCGCAGATGAGGATGGTAGACATGGCTTATGAGAAGAGCGGGCTCGGGGTGCGGCCGACCAGCGAATACAAATAGGACAGCAGTTGATTTTATTTTATTTTTTGTTTTTCCTTCCTGATAATCCAATGATCTCATCTCATGTTTCCTAAGAAAAAGTGATTTGATGCAGGCTTGCTGTAAAAGAAAACGAGTTTGTCGAGATACATGTACCTGTTACCTGTTTAGGCAAATGCCGGCCTGAGGCAGCAACGCATCAGCTTGCATACAATAATACAATAATTAACCACTCGAGAACGAAATCGATTCTCCCATGTCTGACAGTGCTGCCTGCGTAGTTCATCCCTTTCCTCTTCCTGTATCACCTCGTGGCAACCTTAGGGTTACGCCAAAACGCACTCGACCAGCCAATAACCTGCCGCTCTGAGCCCGCGGCCGTAATTTGTAAATAATCACCGCGTCGCTTGATTTCCCGTTTCCCTTCTCCAATATACCCTGACATTTGTATAAACAGCTAACGACGTTTTTCTTTATTTTTTTCCTTTGTCCTTACGAGACACGTTTCGTCGAATTTCGATACTTATCAAGCAACTGTCCTGCCAAACAGACTCTGGCCGAGTGTTCCCTTAAAAAGTTCCCTTTTTCGCGCCGCCCCGATTCGACCACATAGTCATACATAGACAGAAATGGCCGACCACGCGGCGGATGCGGCGATTGCAATAGATGAATTTGCGCAGACCCGCGGAGTGGACGATTTGTTTGACGACGAAATCATCCCTATCACGGGCGAACAGGATGTTCAACATGTCGACGAGGAGCAGCCTACCGAAGGAGCGCCCGAGCTTACAGATGCTGGTCTGCAACAACCTGCCCCTGTTATGCCGGCGGCAACAAGACATCGAGGAGGGCGTGGTCGAGGGAATGCGCCTGCTGATGGCGGTCGTGGCCGAGGACGAGGACGAGGGCGCGGTGGCCGAGGTAGTTCAGACACCGGGCCCAAAAGAGAACCACATATCCCCAAGGAAGAGACGACAGAAGCAGAATTAAAGGGTCCTGGATCTCCTGAACGGGAAGAGCAGACGCGCGAGGAAAAGGAAGATGATGAAAATGAAGGCAAATCAACCCCCAAGACAGAGAGTGCGCGAGTTCAAGCAGTCCGTGGTGACCGCAGTGGTACTGGTGGGGTCAAAAAGGTACGACTTGAAGTCTCCAAGGAGAAATGATATGATTTATTTTTTATGATAGTGTGTGCTAACTTTTGTTTATTTGCAGCCAAAACTCACCGAGGAAGAATTAGCCGAACGCATGGCCGCTGCGAAGCTCAACGCTGCTAAGAAAGCAGCCGCGCACGCTCGCGCAGAGGCCGACGAAGCCTCGTTTCAGGAAAGAGAAAGGGTCGCGATTGAAAAGCGACGCCAGGAATTAGTGAACCGCAAGGCCATGGACAACGAGCGCGAGCGCAACAGGATGCGCAAACTCGGCGCCCAAACGGGCCGCGAATGGGATGCTGAAAAGAAGGAAGAAGACTACAATGGCCGTCGAGGCGGCAGCAGTCAATTCCGCCGTGGAATGCACGGCGCTGTTTCTGGGGTTCCACGGCGCGAACATAGCGATGGACCAGAGTTTCTGGACGAAGTCCCCCATGGCCCTCGAGACCGTGGCCGGGGTAGAGGCGGCCGTGGACGTGGACGAGGGGGTGCAGGCCGAAGTGGCCGAGGCGATTCTTCTTTGAGCGTCAATGGTCATGCAGCACCGCAGTCAGCACCGGGAATCAACAGTGAAAGCGAGTTTCCAGCGCTCCCAGTTACTAATAACCCTCCATCCATGGACGCTACGCCCGCGCAAAACGGAGACAAGCCCAAGTCGCCTGCATTGGAAAGAGTTCTCTCGCCCGCCACATCCCTATCGCCAGTAGAAGGGAGCTGGGCAGAGCAAGTCGAAACAAGCCAGGCGCAATAGTTGATTGATACCCTGCCTACACTTGGGAATGACCATGTAGTAATACTTAGTACGTACCCAGACGCGACAGCACGTGTATATGACATGACTATATCAACGCTGTTCTGAAGACTCTTAAGTACTAAGCTGCACTTATGAATGAACCATTCAACTGATCTCCTACACAATCTTATACAAATAGAAATACTCAACGCTGATTGGACCAGACCGGGCGTCTTTGCTCACCGTGATATCATATCACGTGACAAACCCCAGACCTCACTTTTGCCTTATTCGAACTTCTCCGCCCTACATTTTCTCAGTTGAGACCACACAAGACCAAAATGGGTGGCATGGAAGAGAATAACAAGAGCATCAACAGCGCAGAAGGCAGCAGCGGTTATCTAGGCCCCGGACACACAAGCGTCCTCAACCCGGCCGAGTCCGCGGGCGAATTTCTGGGCTTGCGAGACCAAAAGGCCGCCGCGCAAGCACGCACTGCTTCCAGAGAGGCCGAGGCGATGGGCTTGAACAGCGTCGACGGTTCGAGCGAGTCCAGGGAGACCTGTGACACTGAAGATCATAGCTTTATGGGACGCAAGCCAGGTGCAGCGGACAATTTCATGGGGCGATCTTTTCTGAAAGATACCGTGGACCGGTGAGCTGAGCTGTCTCCTTTCAATTTTTCTGTTCACGCTGTGCTGGCATAGCAGTCTGGCTGAGTTTACAGATTTACCAAGTGAGGAAGAATACTGCGCGATGCGAAGTAAGAAAGTGAGCTGCAACAAATGGACTGGGAGCACATATTATTTTGCATCTATTCTAGTGATTATATGAATGTACAGCCTCAAGGCTGTTCTTTTGAATGAAAATGGCTAGTTTTGTGACTTGGAGGATTTCCCTCGTACCCGATCACGTAGTATGACGAGTCTACTTGCCAGTCGAGCTCTCAGGCTGTAGGCGCGCAAGGCCGGCTCGTCCGCAGGGACGAAGCGTCGGACTAAAAGGTTGAAAATACTGCCGAATCCTAATGCCATGACAGTGCTAGTCAGAATTATGACATTATACGGCATGCTGAAATCTGGCGTTGGAAGTGACAGTAGCAAGCCTGTTGTCCGCAGGTAGACTGACGAAGAATGGCTTTCTCGGTCAAGAATCCTGATCACAGCTGGGGCTACGTTGAATCCCCGATTTGCGTCGGGGGGATACTCGGTGTAGCGTAAGATGGCCTTTTCAATGTCGTATATGAGTGTGACTGTCGAGTTGGCCGGCACTGATAGAACCAACTCGAGTTGGGTGCCTCTTTCACGGTCGACAGCCGGGCGATAGTAGATTCCCTCGATGATCTCTGAGACAGGCAGCTGCCGCGAAACGCCGTCGTTGCCAACCACGGTAGCCTGGAGAGTATGTAGATATGGACGCATAAACCAAGGTAAAGACTCAAAGTAGATAAAATTGACGCTTTCAGCAGTCGACGGGTTTCTGAAAATCACTCGCATTCCGCCCCGTTCCTGTCCGTGTCCAATGATAGTTCTCTCGGCGTGCAAAACCCCGTGTCGTAATGGGACTTGGGTCTTGACTTCCTCCTCTGGCAGTATGAGGTCGAAGTCGTTGGAGACTGGCAAGATATAGCACCTAAAAACGCCGCTGGCGTCGTCTATTTCCGTTGCTCCGGGTGTCGTAAACACGGATCTTTCCCTAGGCACTTTTAAGCACACTGTTTGCGTCCCGGCGTCGTCATCATCAGTCAAAGGGCAATGTCCTCTAATGGGACGACCGAACACTTCGGAAAGCGTCCATCCAGCCTCCGCTTTCCTTTCTAGAGGAAAGCAAGTATCATGGGAGTTATAAGGCTTCGTTGGGTCGCATGCTAGTTGCTCCTGTGGAACAGGACGAGGAATAGGGTTATCTGCCGAATCTGTTAGTAAATTATACTCTACTATATATATCCATACATACGCCGAGGACGCTTGGATCGATCAATATCCAAAACCATATCGACGGTCTGCTCAATCTCAACTTGACATTCCTGCTCAGGAGAACAGACTGGCCTGATGTCAATGGACATACTCTGCCAGGATGCATCAAATAACTTGTGCCCATCAAAAAGACTAGAAATGCCCGCCTTTCCTTTGCACGGGAGCATCTTTAAAAACGGCGTGAGGTTCTCCGTACAAACCACTTCGCCCGGGAGTGTACCGTGAAGAAGGTGCAACTGATCAGAGGCCGAGTGGTCTCCCAATGGTTTAAACGAAACAACCGGGCTTGTAGTTCGCGTCGAATCGATGAAATTCATAGAAGCGCAGAAGAGGCCGGAAAGGGACTGAGTCAAAGAACTCCAGTTCGCATAAGCACTGCATGGCCACATAGTAATCAGTATAGAGTGCGCGGCTACAAGTAATAGATAGGACCTTTGATAGATGGCACTCACTCCTCTTTGGACGCAGAGTCAATCCACGCCCACAACTCGACGCCGGTTGCGCCCTCTTTATAGCCTTCCCAGGGTCTAGTGCCCCAGCGCTCGTCGTCCCAGCGGCCCGTGGTGAAGCGGATGTGCAGCTCTTTGGTGTGAGCATGCTGCAGAATTTGGCCAAGCGACCGGGGAAAATAACGGAAATGCTGTTTCTCGAAAGCAGAGGCGGACGAGTTGCTGCGGAAATTGAACGAGGCCAGCAGCGACGAGCCAGGAAGCGGTTGGAGGACGAGCCGTTCGTGATAGTCTGTAGCAGCGAGACAATCGCCGACGAACACCGCAAGAGCGGAGAGCGAGAGAAAAGAACACTTCATTCCAACATTATACGACTAGCAATAGAGGGACTATTGCGTGGGAGTAGCATCTGCCATCGAGCGTTGTTTGTTCTTGGACGTTGCCAATGTAGTAGGTACGTAGTAGGTAAGTCCAGATGGCGGATGTTGAAAACTATGTACCCGCCAGATTCACGATACGGACAGCACAACAATGAACATTACACAGTGCTGATTACGGTTAAGCAGGTCGTTTTGAATTTTATGCCATAATCTCTAATTTATGCAACTCTTTCAGCATTTTATTTGAGGATTTCGCTGTGCCTTGCTAATCAAGAGCTGTAGCCGCCACGAGCGATTCTGATTGGCCAGAATTACCGCGGCCGCCACTAGCGCCAAAAAAGCATCAAGATCTGAATATCAAATTCAACCACATTCTCTCCATCCAGTGCGCCCACCAACGAAAGTTTACACTACACTAACCCGTAGAGCTGTTTCTGCACACAACCAAACAACACCTACGCTTTCGATATATTTATTTGCCTGCTTCAAGATGGCGGCCGAACAGAGGAAGCTGTTAGAACAGCTCATGGGAGGTATGCAACTCTCCAGCCATTCGTTCTCAAAAAGCAACCTCCATACTAATCTTCTTCTCCCGACTCCAGCCGACCAGCTCATGGGCCTGGGAGCAGCGTCGCGCAACACGCAGCTCACCATCACTGATCCCAAGGTCTGTCGATCGTACCTTGTTGGCACGTGTCCGCACGATCAGTTTACCAATACCAAGCAAGATATGGGCCCGTGTCCGAAAGTCCACAGCGAAGGTCTGAAAGCAGAATATGAGGCTGCTTCCGCCGCCGACAAGGCCAAATGGGGCTTCGAGTACGACTATATGCGCGACATACAGAAATATATCGATGAATGCGACAGGCGCATCGACTCTGCCCAGCGCCGGCTGGAGAAAACGCCGGATGAGATTCGCCAAACTAATAATCTGGTATATACCTTTTTTTTTCTTCTTCTATTTCTTTTTCTCCATTCTTTGCTAACAAGTGTAGTTGAAACAAATATCCGAACACGCGAAGACCATCAATTCCGGCCTACTGGAGGTATCCGTCCTCGGCGAAATGGGCTCCGTGGCACTTGCCCTAAACGAACTTTTCCGCATCCGCTCCGCAAAACACCAAAAGGAGACGTGCGAACGCGAACTCAAGACGTTGTCTGACACGTCAGGGCCTTCTGGTCACCAAAAGCTCCAAGTTTGTGACGTTTGTGGCAGGTATCTAAGTCGTCTGGATAATGATCGTCGTCTGGCGGACCACTTCTATGGGAAAATGCATATGGGCTTCTCGGATATGCGCAAGACCTACAAGAAACTTAGCGCGGAGCTGAAGGGAAGACCGCCCGCCGCGAGACATGACGATGGGTATGGCGATGAAGGAGGTTGGGGAGGCCGCGGCGGAGGAGGAGGCGGTGGCGGAAGAGGATATGGACGGTCTGGTGGTGGAGGTGGTTACAGGAAGAAAGGTGGAAACAGGTGGTAATGCGTCAGATGCATGCTGCCTTTATGATTGTGGTGCTTTCTTTTCCTACGTCAAATGTTTCCATTAACCGCATAGCGCAGGCGTCTTGCAGAATTCAATTTGGTTTTCACAATTTGGTTTTCCTTTTCTATCTGTCTTTATGTGTCGTTTACAAGTAAATAATGGGGAAATACCACCTTGAGTGCTTGTTGTTTGTCAGAATGTTGAATGATGACACTTGGTGCTGGTTACTAAACAAATAATAGTTGCCTATCTAGGTAGGTACCTCGGTAGCCACCAAAAAGGGACCCTGCAAATTGTATATAAAACCGAAAGAAACGTAGATTTTACTAGCTAGCAGGATTGGGGCACCTATTGCGTCTATGCCCTAGTTGCAAGCAATTCCTACACCTAGGGGTTGCGCGCTGAGGTGCCTGTGAGGACTCATTCTGATTGGCCAGCGGAGGGTATTCATCAACTTGATCAAGCGCCAGCGCCAGCTCTCTGCCTTCAGAAACCGTCAAGATACCCTCTTTTTGTAGCGCTCTTGTAGGGCGAGCTCGGTGTTGCTGTAGTTGATCAAGAGTCTCGCGTAGATCATGATTTTCCTTAGCCAAAATAGCGGCATTATGTATCATTGTTATCGAGCCTTTGATTAGTTGATCAAGTGCATGAGTAGACGGCGACGAAGGATCCAAATTGGTAATATTAAGAAGCTTTTTAACCGAGGCAGCCTGCCTTTGCAACGTACGTGCGTTATCAGGCGTCTGATGGCTCGTCTGAGGGCTCGTCTGAGGGCTCGTCTGAGGGCTCGTTTGAGGGCTCGTTTGAGGACTCCTACTACCGCTTCTGGACGAGGAAGGTTCGATTGGAGGCACCGCCAGTTGCAATTGAGATAGCACTTTTTCAGGATTAGAAGGCACTATCCCAGCACGCAGAAAGCCTTCCGTTATATTTTGTATGGTATACGTTTGAGAACGTACGGAGGGAAGCATTCGTAGAAAAGCGTCCTTATCCATGTGCCTAATCCCCTCACGAATCCAGCTCTCAACGGCATCCCCGTATAATCGCTTCAAAACCGAGAAAACACCCACATCTAAGGGCTGAAGGAGATGTGAAGAATGTGGTGGCATGCAGCATGGAATAATATTGTATTTGTTGCATGCCTGATCAAATCGTGGTGTCAAATGGTTGCTGTGACCATCCAGAATTAAAAGGCGATATGCCCCATGAGTGACAGACCGAGTATTTGGTTCAAACACCTTTTCTAACCACTCTAATCCGATTTGATCTGACGTCCACCCATTTGGAGAATGCATAATTGACCAATCAGGGGGCAACGTAGCCAGTGTATACCACTCCGCTTGATGGTGAGCCGATTTGAATATAATCAACGGCGGCACCACGTTACCCCTACTTCCAACGCATTCAACGACAGTTACCCATTCATGATCTCCAGGTTGGCTAAGACCAGGTTTCCCTGAACGATCAGAGCTGCATATAACTTTTGCTGTAGCCATGATGCCTATGGCAAAGCCGGTCTCGTCAAAGTTATAAATATCTTCATCGGCAATACCGTACTCAATCTTTAAGCTTTCTAGTTGCTCAAAAAAACGGCGTATAACGGTCGGATTTTCGCATTTAGCCCTATTATTAAAGGCTAAGCGGCGTGCAAATATTGTTTTTAGATCAGGTTGTCGCTTCAGAAACGTTCCTGCCCAGTTTTTACCTATTCTCTCAGGAACTTGGGTAGGATCTCTTTCGGCAAGCAAGAGAGTGGCCATATCCTCAAGCATCTTAGAGCATGGGATGCAACCTCGTCGTTCTAAAGAGAATACCCAATCCCGGATTGAGGCCTCTTCCGTAGGGGTCAATTTTCTGCGTTTTATGGCGGCATCTTTGCGCATCTTTGAACCTCGTACGCGACCAGATAATGTTGACCTACTAACGTCAAACTCACGCGCTGCCTTGTGCACGTTCATGCTTTGTTTGGTTTTTAAGGCGTCAACGGCAAGGGCAAGTCTTCCTTCATAGCCGGGATCCGTTTTTGCACGCATTTTAGGCATTTTTGATGTTGCTAGGTTTGTGTGAATATGAGGTGTTAAACTTGAAAATTAGGAGGGTGGCCAGTTTACACGTCCGAGTGGCCGGATGAGCCGGGAAACACGCTAGTTATGTACTTGTTGATACAGACACTTAATATTCCAAGTCCCTTCCCACTGTCTCCCATGTCCAAAGGTATGTATCATCTATCCACATTCTCTCGTATCCAGTTCTCTCTGTCTGGTCACTAAAATGCATCACACAATCCCCAAAGCGTCAGATACATAGCAGCGCCATTCAAAGCATTGGAATAAAGACATTACCTGCAGTAATAGCAACACAACTGCTATGTCCAGATGCCAGCCATTTAACAAGAGCAGGGCGCACGGGCACATCTGTCATAGTCATAAGTAGCACCAGCCAGGCAGTTCGTATTACATGAGATAACTAATAGACCGCATTCTGAAACTCCTGGGTCGTCTTGTCTGATAGCCAAATCGGCAGAGTTCTCTGGCAGCGGCATCGCAATGATTGACGAGGCAAAGAGAAAGGTAATCGGAGGTAGGAGACGCATGATGGAATAATTCTTTGAAGGTTCGAACTCAGGTGTTGATCGACTTGAATCTTATGATGGTGGTACTCTTTACCGGCAAACATCTCTTATTTATACTGAAAATCAAGTACTGACCTCATTGAATAATGGACGGCCATATAGAAACCTCATAAAGATCATTTGGGTGTCTCTTGAGGACTAGCTAGGTGAGCGGATCCGCCAGGTCCATATCGAGCATGCGCCCCGAACTAACTAGGTACATGGGGAAAAGCGCGGAGCCTGGAGAGATGCCTGGGGCGCCTATGAGGCTGTCCATCATTGAACACCTGGGCAATCCCCAGTATTCAATATCATTCGAGTGCAGACTGATGTAACCATAATCGACAACAGTCAAGTTTCATATCTGCAAAGTAACCTATGATTGCTGACATGAGGCAGTTTGCTAGTAGGCACTGTAGTCCTTAATTCTCTACATCTCGGACATGTCCGACTCATAATGAGAGTTGATTCGACAATGAGAAGATATTTGGCCAAAATAGGCAACAGACTAGATTCCGTGTCTTAGGCATGCCTGATCTGTCAACAAGTATGAGCAACTTCTGTATAATGAGACCGTATAAGATAGAAAAACATTAATATAGACAAGCACCAGTCAGGCTTAATTCAAGCAATCTGCTGTTCGACTATTTAGAGCAGGAACATGATTAAGAAAGCAGCGCGCGGTCTTCATCAGACAGTGATCGACAATGTTCCTCTCCACGTCGAGCGCAAAACCCTTTGGCGGTTCCAAAAACACTTGCTATAATATGCCGCTAAGGGATCAGGAACCTTTACCGCATGTCACTAGATTAGACGTTTATGAAGGCGGCTTGATGTCAGACCGTCTTATCATCTCACGCACTTTGCAACGACGGCTCATCGGTGGTGAGCTTTTGACCCGACCAATGCGAAGATTTTCTCCACGTCACAGGAACTAGCAGAAAGGACGATGTCCTATTAGAGAAAGATGCTGGCCCTATGGCTCGTGACAAAAAGCTTTTGCACGTAGTCGTAGACTTGTAAATGACTGGCTTCCTCCTCAACGCTGGAGTACCCGTCGACGATCGTGATGGCAAGGGAAGGACTGCTCTGCAATCACCTCTCTTGCCTCTCCTTCATTTATGATACTCTCCTGGCCAATCTTAAGCAAGGGACAATAGGGTGAAGACTCATTGTTCTATGTCCAGGCTACCATCATGGTGGGCTTGCTCGTGATCCTGTTGATAGAGAAGCATGGGGATCTGGGGATAACAGACCACGAGGGAAGAACTCGGCTAGCTTTGCTAGTGCCGAAGGGTTGAGCTTAGATGATGTTATAAATACTGGTATTTGATGGGAGGGATGTTTTTCCTGGCGTCATATATCAGCTTTCCTTTTGGTGCTTTTCTTTTGTTTGCTGCTGGTCCAATTTACCTGTCTGGGAGAGTTAACTGGTATACCGACCATATTGACTGCGCATACGTAACCTTGTGCTTTAATCTCATAGAGACTAACTCGCTTTCTTGTCTATCTAGATTAGCAGCTGAGTCCGGAGGAGTGCCTGACACGTACAGAGCACTATGTACATGGACAGGCACGAAAGATCCGACTCGTACAATGTCTTTTGTTCAGTCGAAGTAGCGTTTAACTTGACAGTACTAACTTAATAGTCAAAGAGCAATTCAATTTTTCTTCGACAAACGAAATGACTATATGACAAACCAGAAAAAATAACATATGGAATGACACTGCACAGTGCACACAGTAGAATAGACCGAGTAGATTGCATATTAACAAGAGGGGGGATAAAAACAAACAGGAATACAACATGGGATATCATACTCGGACTACATCGCTGACAACAAGGAACAAGGCAAGTATAAGATAAAACATTGGACGCGAGAAAGAAAAATAATTTTCAAAGTGCTCCTCATTTCTCCGGAAGTTTATAGACCTGGACCTGGCTGGCCGCCCTGCTTAGCAGTTGAAGAAGACGTAAACTGTTGAATAGAATTCATCAAAGCGGAATAGTCATTGGCTGCAGCAGGATTTCGATTGAGAATATCACGAACAAGTTCCAACTGCGTCACATCCGCCGACGGGGCTCTTTGCAAAAGTTCTTGGATTGCCGGCGCATTTGATTGAGCACCGAGTATGTGAGCTGCAGCCGCTGGTCCCACGAGGAAAGGCTGAGGTGGAAGCGAGGGAACTTGTCCTTGCTGTTGCGGCTGGATCAGCTGAGGCAGCACATTCACTCCTTGTTGTGGAAGCTGTTGAGAAGAAGGTGAAATGGCCTTGTCATTCAAAGACGGTGATCCTGCCAGATTGGGCGGCGGTATTGACTGTGAGGTTTGCCGTGTTCCTGGCGAAGGCGAGACAAACTGTGGCTGACTTTGAGTAAATGGCGTCAAGTTCAGTGGGCTGGCAACAACCATTGGAAGTCCTTTGTCCTGACCAGGGTGATAAGGTGTCGCTTGCTCAGAGGGTGCGACGTCGCTGGTTCTGACTACAAAGACCATGAGCAGCATTCGATCGGGAGTCGGATTGTCAAGGGAATTGTTTTCCAACAACTGGATGAACTCTGGTTTCTCACTGGCGCCAGCATCGATGGGAATGACATACGTATCCTTGACAGCCGCTAGCTGATGTTTTCCCACTACTCCATACCGTTTACGTTCGGTGAAGTAATTGAAGAGTTTGTCGAATTCTGCGCGCTCACTTGGCAAATGGGGAGCTGCTATTGCAACCACCGTCACATCAGTTGAGTTGCTGAACCGTAAGCCGCAAAGATACTTGCTAGCCAGTCCCACGTCAATTCTGCCATCGATGACAAGCGTTGACGGTGCTAGCTGGCTCCAAGGAATCCTACCACTGAGATCAGCACCGGCAACGTGCTTGCCAGTGGAGCTGAATTCTGCAACGGGGCTCATGACTATTTTCCCAAACCAAATATCATCGCTGCCCTGATAATCCTTTGGTGAGTAGGGGGGAGATTCGACATCCTCATCTTTGAGGAGGTTATCTATATCTTCGTCTGCCTGAACCTTGCTGCCTACGGGGAAAGGCTGGTGCAGATGAGCAGGCACCTCAGGAAACAAGCCGTCCTGAGTTGGAGCTCCTGGGGAGTGAGAGCGATTAGCATCACCATTCGATGCTGGATGTTGCTGTCCAGCTGGAGGATGTTCGGACGGTAGCTGCGTTCTACCAATAGTGCCGGTCGGGCTCTCAGCGATATTATTCTCGTCAAGAGTAGGGCGACGAACGGCCGTTGAGGACGAGAAGATTGATTCCGACGTGCCTGCCTGGCCATCGCCATCAACAAATTCCTCACCCTTATGTGTGCGTCTAATCCGCGGTCCTTGATCCTCCATGATTATATGCTGTTTCTCCGCGGCTCTCTTAATCTCTGCGTCTTTCTGCTGCTGTTCCTCGCTAGCCATATCCTGAGAACTCATTGTTGCTAGGGTGGAGGGAGCAAGACTTCCCGTGAGCAAGCGATCTCGTAACGAGGCATTGTTTTTCACGTTGAACGTGATTGTCCGCAGTTGATTTCTGTAGGCATCGTTTGGTTCACCGGATCCGCCGCATAGAGACATGTACATGGCATGCTCAATGGAAAGACCAAGAGGACGTCCAACGTCATCCGCTTGTTTCTCTGACGGTAGACTGTAGGTGCCCTGTTTTTGCGCCACATTGATTTGGTCCATGAAGAGGCTTACTAAATAGCTTGCACACTTTCTTCGGGCCTGGCTTTGGATGTCCTCGGGCTTCTCCGCTATTTCAAGCTGTTGCTCAGCGATGCTAGGCTTCCGGGAGCCAGCAGGAGAAGGTTTGATCATTTTCTCAACAGACTTTCTCGGCTCTGATAATCTCTGCTGTTTCTGTCGGGGACCCTGCAAGTATTCATTAGTTATCAAATATTATGATACCGCGTGCATATTCTTTAAGTTACTCACAACATCAGGCGTGGAAGGCTCCTTATGATCGTCGAACTTTCGCTTTTGAATACTGAGTTTCGAATCTCCATGAACCTCGTCAGGGCCAGGAGCCGGGGTTTTGTCTTTCTCTACGGATGCAGATGGCGCAACAGGTGTCTCTGGAGCAGCGGCAGCAGGTGTAGATGGAGCACTGCTTCCAGGTCTGACATCGCTTGCTCTGGCACCGCCTTTCTTTCCGCCCTTTTTACCCTTTCGGCGCTTCGCAGCCTTCTTTTCTTCGATTTCTTGCTGTCGCCGTCGTGCAGCCTCTTCCCATGGTTTCTCACCGCGAGCCATCTTTTCAAGCAATTCTCGATGGTTCTCTGGTTTGCACTGTTCACAGAAGTACTCCTCGGGCTCCTGGCCCTTGGGAAACTCCAGGCCCATGCAGTCATTGTGCTGCCATGCGGAGCACTGATCACAGCAGATCATATCCCTCTCCACATCCTCTTCTTCTTCATATTCGCCGCAGATGCATCGAATTATTTCTTCTTCCTCACTCGGGCCCGGCGTGGGTTCGGCAGACGGTTTTGCAGACTTCTCTCTCGACTGGCTTTTCGCTTTCGATTTCTTCAGAGGTATGTCTTGTACCAAGTCGAGATTTTTATGCTGGCCTTTGGTGGCTCGTCCCGACCTGCGCGGTTCGTCTGTAAGCTATTTGTTAGCGTGTTATCTGACAAGCGATGAAAGGAACCAGAATGGCTCTCATCTGCCCTGGGCAAGTCGGGTTTCTGCGTTTTCCCCAATGAACTGAACTGGCAAATGGAGCCATTGGATGAGCAATGCTTACCGGCCATGACTAGTATATTGTTGTAATGGAGACCAGAGTAATAATTCTACGTGTAATAACAAAAACAGACTCTGCGAGTCCTAGTAGCACAAAATACCACAGCTAACCCAGTGCCTCTACGACATCAAGTGGCTAAAACAATACAAATCGCAATGCTAAGCGTCTGCGAATCCAACCCCCAGCAGACCAGCGACTATCCAGTACACAGCTGTCTTCTGCGCAAATAACCTCGTGCAGTTAATGCGGCCTATCCTCGGTGCTGCTCTGGAAGAAGAGATGAGCCACTTTTTCGTGTCGCGCTGTGCGGTGCTTGGCGCTTTACTGGCAGCTAGTGTTGTTTGGGCTGGGAAGAAATCGGCACGAGTATATAACTTCGGAGCGTTCGGCGTTGCGTATTGGCGCGTGTTGACGCAGAGTTGTCCAATAGTTATTGCGCTCCGGATTGTCGTGACGGTTTGGTGTTGGCGCGAGGAGTCGTGATAGAAGGAAGTGAAGAAAGAAGAAAAGAAGATCGCAAACGCGGGTTAAGAGAACACGCTTATGTAAGCTTAGCGTAGAATGTCATGTGACCTCGAAAATATGCTTATGTAAGCTCCGGTTGTCTTGGCGCCGATTGAAGGCCTTAGAAGTAAGGCATAAATCTCACGCTTACTCTAACTAACTAACTAGTGCAAAAGTCAAGTGAACACACAGCGTCATTTTAGGCAATGAGGCGCAGCGCACCGCCACGTTTTGCAATGTTTGCACCGCCACATATCTCGTCATAGCCTGGAGCCGCGATCTTCCTTCCCTTGCGACTCACTCAACTTTCAAGATCACGGAACCTCATAATCCACCAAAAGGAAGCGAGAAATATTTGATTAACGCGAATGGCTGATGTGCGGTCTCTGCTCCGAGGGGAGCTCGCATCTCGAGGGCTGTCTGCGCAGAGTGAGAGCGCTGGAACTCGCATAACGAAAAAGCGCAAGATCGAGGCAACTGATCATCCTGTACGCTCTATACGCAAAAAGTCAAGGCCCACGACGCCTGCTCATGCTCAGACGTTGGGCGAAGACGACATCAACAAAGCTGAATCAGTGCGATTGAATGAGAGCACGGAAAATGTTGCAGAACAAGAACAAACCGGTGCCAACATTGCCGAAATCGAAATCGACCGGCAGGATGCGAGCAGCCCCAACGAGCAAAAGGTGGCCCCTGCGATAGCTACCCAGTCTGATCAAACTATCAATGAAGATGAATGGGCAGCATTTGAACGCGATGTTGTTGCGCCTACCCGTATTCCACAAGTCCCTTCTATTACTGCAGCGGCCGCTACGATTTCGGCAGCTCCTGTCACAGCTGATGAACTTGCTCTTCAGCAGCAAAAACAGAAGGAGGAGCAAGCTAGAGCACGAGAGGAAGATGTGGAAGGAGAAAAAGAAGACGCCGCTCGACTTCTTGAAGAAGAATTCGAGGAAATGGAGCAATTAGAGGAACGAGTCAAGAGATTAAAGGCAAAACGAGAGGAGCTGAGAAGACAAAACTTGACGGAGAGTAATAACACTACAATTCATGACGTGCAAGAACCTGTGCAATTGGACGGTGGTGAGAGTGAAGACGAAGATGACGATGCGGATTGGGATGATTGGAGATTTCGGTAATAAACTATCTCGTATTGTAACTAGGGAGGATCATGTGGCAATCGATATAATAATATAATACCCAACGTTGTTCTGCCACTTTATAGTCGATCATAAAAATTTGTTCTGTCTAGTAAGGAACTGGCCAGCTTGATTGGACTTTGTGTGCGATTTTACGTTTCGTGAAATAAATAGGGAAGTAATCATCCATGGATGTATATCAAATTTAGTTACCCAGCTTTGGCCGACGGAATTATTGCGGAGCGTTATTGCCAGTCTCATCTCTGTCTTGATTTTGGAAATAACCCTTCAAGCCTTCCTTGCCTCTAATTTGCATAGCTTCTTGGATTTCCGCGGCCTCCTGTCGTAGAAGATTCTTCCCATGAAGCAAGTCTCCCTTTAGACGGCGCTTCTCCTCTTCAACTCGCCGCTCTCTTTCAGCTAGGGCTTTCTCTCTACGATGTCGTTCAAGTCTCTTTTGCTCACGTTCTTGCTGTTCATGGACCGATAGAGCAGATATTTCTTCTTCAGGAGGAGGAGGAAGGGTGGATATATATGTTTCTATCAGTGGATCCCGAATTTTAGGAGACAAAGAGATATAGCGTATGTCGGTCAAAATCGAAGGCGGAAGAGCATGAATATTCGTCGAATTATTCAATTGTTGTAAAGGAACTGACTTCAACAGCGCTGACAAGTCGGATTTTCTGGTGTTTTCGCTCAGTTTCAAACGTGCTATATGATCACGATAGAGTTTCTCTCGATCCTTGTCTGACAAGCGCGTGTTTCTCATCTCGTCTTCCTTTCGATATTTGCGCTTGAATTCAGGCCAGTAGAGTTTTGGTGTGGCGTGTTCTTGCAGAAAGGCGACGTATGTAATCCGCGGGTCTTTCTTCTCCTCTCTTGCCTTGCGTGTTTTCACCTCTTGTATACGATCGCGGCTCCAGTTTGCAAATACTTCGCGTCGTGATTTCATGTTTGGCAGCACGGTATATCTCGTGTCTTCAACAATGCGGCCTTCTTCGATGACTTTCTCCCAGGTAGTGAACGGATTAATCCGAAAGTCATCAAGTAAATCACGAAATAGTGCAGTGACTTCTTCGTCTGTCAGAGAAAGCCCTTCCACGCCCTCTTCCCAGCCCTCTTCCCCAGGCTCTCCGTATTCTCCGGCATCCAATCCGTATTCTTCGCCCATGGCCGCAAGCTGATATTCGATGTCCTCTTCGTTGAATTCCAACGGTCGATCATCGCCGCCTTCTTCCTCTTCGATCCGGGCTCGCTTGCTCAGCTGTTCTTCGTCTTCATCAGTCACCTCAACTTCCTCGTAGCCATCGCTTTCCTCCTCGATGGCCGCAGCTTCTGCAGAGATATCTTCAGTTTGACGTTTCTCTTTTTGTCCCCTGCCTCCCTCTTCTATATTTTGGCTGGTATCAGGTGTCTGTGCAGTCTTGGTATCACGTTCTTCTTGCTGTTTCTGTTCTCTCTCCACACGATCGAGCTCTACCACGGCTTTTAGAACATGGTCCGGAAACTTCCAATAACTCTCCTTTGTTTTTGGGTTATGTACAAAACGCCGTCCATATTTTGTCTTTACCAAGAGCCATGGAGTGCAACCGGGTATGGGTTGTTTTGACTTTGGGCGATCGTTTGGTTCACGATACCGTCGACCTCCGTGACCCTTGCTACTATCGTAGCCTTTGTGATACTGCGTATATGCATTGTTCTTAAAAAGAATGTCTGGCCGGTTGACTCCCGTAGACGGCCCATAGGGAGTAGCGGAAAATGGAGGAAAGTTCTCCGGAATGTAGGCGGGCTGGTTCAGCGCAGATTCTGCTGGAGGAGCTGTGGACACGGGAGCCGCTGTTGGGCGTTTATACGTAGATTGTTTAGTTGCTGCATTGTGGTAATACGGATGACCTGGGTTTGTTTGTCAGTCACATTTTCACGGAAGCGCTGTCTGGCATATTCGTTTTCTTACCAGATGGCGCTTTATGTTCCGTCCACCCAGGTGGTAATGGAGGTGGAGGTGTATATGTCGACTTCAGCATTTTTCTCGCTGACAGCTTGAATCAATGTGACCAAACTTGAGATCGACTATGAGATATAGGTAAGGATCCAGCAGCCATACACTTAAGACTCAGTGGTGTAGGTATGGTGGTGGTCGTAGTTTAAGATGCGATCATCATCTGCGGAGTGGCCCGAGCTTGGCAACACGAACCTTCCGCTTGGGTTGCCCAGCTTGGCAGCTACCTACCTTCCTTCCTCTACATCTCCGCATCTTCCATCTATCCAAGCACCGCAATTCCAAGGATAGCTTTGAGCCCACCTGAGTGAACTCCTGCTTTAGTATTTATTCTTTTTGAAACTCGGTTCTTGATCGGCCACTGCCTTCCTCAGCAGAATGTCAAGACGCTACGATTCACGGGTGAGTGTCCACGGCCGAAGTGTTTTGAAAGCTGGCTGACGGTTGGGTTAAGACCACGATCTTCTCGCCTGAGGGGCGCCTCTACCAGGTCGAATATGCCCTCGAGGCTATTTCCCACGCTGGCACAGCTCTCGGGATCTTAGCTAAAGATGGAATTGTGCTTGCTGCAGAGAGGAAGGTGACTAGCAAGCTCCTGGAGCAGGATACATCGGCAGAGAAGCTTTATATCCTAAACGAGTAAGAAATTTCCAAGATCGACTTATTGTTCATTCATTTACAGGAACTCGACTAACAAGCCATGGCGAATAGTAACATGATCTGTGCTGTCGCTGGAATGAATGCTGATGCCAACATCCTCATCAACTACGCTCGCCAGGCTGCCCAACAATACCTCCTAACTTACAACGAAGAGATTCCATGTGAACAACTTGTCCGCCGTCTCTGTGATTTGAAACAGGGGTATACCCAGCATGGTGGTCTACGACCGTTTGGCGTTTCGTTCATCTATGCTGGCTACGACCATCTCCGACAGTTCCAGCTGTACCAGAGCAATCCAAGCGGCAACTACGGTGGCTGGAAGGCGACCAGTGCTGGTGCCAACAACGCAGCTGCTCAGAGTCTCTTGAAACAGGACTATAAAGAGGACAGTGATCTCAAGGAGGCCTGTGCTCTGGCAGTGAAAGTTTTGAGCAAAACGATGGACTCCACGAAGCTGAGCAGCGAGAAAAGTAAGTTTTATGCCTAAACGAGCCCAAGGAAAATCCCACTAAGTTATATGTAGTCGAATTTGCAACCGTTGGAAAAACCAAAGACGGAAAAGTCTACCACCACCTTTGGGGTGCCGACGAGATTGATGCATTATTGAGACAGCATGGACTGGCTAAGGACGAGGAAGCTGAGAGTTAAGCAGCGAGTATAGAGATTCTTTTAGTCATTCTTCAGAATTCAAGACGTTGAAAACTTGAACTGCACATTGTCTTTCGTGTCGAATCATGGCTTGTGATTTCATGTTTCCTACCTAGTATACCGATGGCAGCCCGAATGCGAGGCGAGTTCTCTCTTCGTCCTTGATTTGTCTGTCTGTCAGTTAGAAGGAGCATCTCGTCTTGAAAAGTGACGTGGCAGACCTGTAGTGACCGACTGAAGTTTCCGATAGCCTATAGGCCTGTTTACGCAGTAAATATGTAGTCCAACCTGAAATCCACGCTGCTCAACGCCAGACTATACCAGCCCAACAACTCCACGTCAACTGATAGCGTGTCTTATTTACATGGGCCCATCGATTAACGTCGCTGACTTACCTTCCCTTCCTTTCCACGCAAGAAACATTCATAAATAGCCCGCGATCCATTCACGACAGAAATATGCCGTTCCACACTGCGTACCGAATTTTTGCCTGGCGAAGCAAACATATAATAAACCACGGCGTCACTCGATTCAGCTAGCATCTCCCAATCGCCTACGCACATGACTCTAGGCAGGATGGGGCGCGACGGTCGGTCTTGGGGGCAGCTAAGCATGATTATCGCGGGCGTTGCAGGACTCAGCAGGACTCAGCAGGAGATGTCCGAGTTCAATGTTTCCACCACGTGATCCACAGAGGAAGGGATCTTAGGACGGACGGAAGGAAGGAATAGACTGCAGTTCTCACGTGGCCAGACTGTGTTGGCCTGATGTTGCTGGCATTAACTGCACCTCGCTAAAACTGACGACCTACAGACACTGGACAGTCAACTCCCACCACCTGGCTTCCCCCGCGTCGGCGTTGCAGCTGCAACCTCTCTCGCCCTGTCTCGTGCTCTAAACTGACTGATCGTATTTATTTTTAACCATCACTGATGCTTTGGACTTTAGCTCTGGCCGTCTCGTCCGTCTAACCGCCGTCTTTCCTAAACGTCCGGCTTGTGCGGTGCCGCTGATACACGGATCGCCCCGCCCAGGCATTAGAGGGCGCTTACGTGCAACGAGTCCCAGAGCAAGAAAGCACCGCAGGCACACAGATATGCTACAAAAGAAAGGTTTTATTGGAAGAGAAGAGACTGACTCCGTGGATATTATTAGTTACAAAAAATCCCCTGCCAAAAACCAAAATACGATCCGCCAGCATCAGAGCTTCCTCTGGCACCGGCTGTTTGACCTCAGCAGCTCTGGTATCGGAGCAAACGTTTCATCTCAGAATGCCTGTCATGCTCAAAAAAAGAAGCAGCAGCAGAAGAAGGAAAACGAAGAAGAAGGGACGAGAAAAGCAAACAAATAAATGCGAAACAGAAATTCGGTCATTGACTAAGAAAAGCATTCAATCATCAATGGCGTTTGCAGGAGTTTCCGAAGGATTCCACTCTTAGACAGAGCGACGTTGCCTGCCATCCATTCTTTTCTTCAAGACAGGGCTTTTCTCTTACTCTCCCGTTCGGTTTGAAGCTGCAAGATCTCGTTCTCGAGATCACTGACCAATTGCTGCGAGCGGCTCATTGTTGCGACCAGGTTGCCTCCCTCCCGCTTCCAACGGTCCAATCGTTCCAATTCTTGGCTGCGACGACGAAACTTGGTCTCGATTTTCTCACAGAGCCGGCACTGCTTCGCTTCATACTCTGTGAAGTTCACCAGTCTCATGCCACATGTTTCACCAGTACGATACTCATAGTTGCACTGCTGGGCGAAATTCGTCCAGTTCCAGTCGCCGCAAGAGAACTTTTTTTGGTTGTAAAAGCACATATCTTGACCAGTTGACCACACCATCAGTACCTGGACCGGTTTCATCTTTGCAATGTCATATCACTTACTGGGGAGTTGAGGAGCAATATATTCCGGCTTGTTGGGATTTGATTTGTCAATGGCTTGCCCTGTCTGCGCGTTGAAACAGGAGGGATTTGCAGTATCAGTTTGACAAGGGCGATAGACTTGTCGTCTGGAATTGCGAACTGTGAATGAAGATTTTGATATTTGATTTGTGCTCTGAAGTCTGAGAACTTCTTTTCTGAAACTGTTCTTGAAGGATGAACTCATCAACACGAATGCTAAGGAGCGGTTGGCCATATTTATGTTTCAGCAGAGGGATCTATGATATCAGGCTGGCTCGGGGGTTGTTGTTCTACCTAACCGACGCGCCTGTGTTTGCATGACTTTCCATTCGACGATTATCACCTTCATTGTGTAATGAATGCTGTCAATGTCTTAGTCTACTGCACTGATAGTGGAGCATTACAAGACTTTGACACCTGAAGGCATCTAGGTTGCTACCGTCGTCTCACCGGCCTCCTAGTCCATGCATGTCTGTCAACATTCGATACTATCTCAGCCACTCTTTCTGTCCCTCTGCTTCCGAATACCCCTCAGTTTGAGGCAAATATTTTAGTGTTCCGAGGAAATGCGTCCTTAGCGCCCTCAATTCAATCGACGTGGGTTGTTTACGTCGCCCACATCGAGGCTTGCTATCGACTGATCCTTGTTCAGTGTGATATGACGGTGCACACGCTAAACCCTTCGGAGGGCCGATGCTTCTTTGCTTTTGTGAATCATGCTTCTCGTTAGGTTCTGCCCAATTGCCAATTACTGGCTACGAGGCCACCAAATTCACTCCGGACATCGTTATGAAGGAGGCCTGGAAAGTTACGCAGACATGCAGATAGACCCAAGACCCACCATTTTCGCTAGAGAGCTCATTATGCATGGCCTCTTTCCCCGAAAGGTAAGTGCACTGCAAAATGGCTGCATATTGCAAAGCTAGGGTTTAGCTCCCGTTGAGATTTAGAAGCTCACTTCCAATAGATTCTGATTACTACTGCAACGCGTACCAATTTTGCTCAATCCTGAATATCAACATCGGCCTTTTGGTCTATGCATGCGATCCACGTCCTGAACCAAGTGATCGCACCCGCACTTGTCTATTTGCCTCCAATCAACGAAGACGATGGGCTTCGTGGCCGCACCATGCGGTCACTGTTGTCATTTCATCTAATGTGACACCTACGATATCGCTTTAGCCTCCTTGATCCCGGTTAGGAGTCTTGTATTTCTCTACCCAAGCTCGCTACCTGCTTCGTGCCACCTTTTCCTAGCAACCAATGATCAACCCCTGAAATGACCCAGCCCAGACGTGGCAGGCAAATTTCTTCAGCTGATCAGCGACAGATGCACTTGCATTGTCCTGCATTGACTTTCGTTCAGGAGCACGGTCTTACCTTTCATTTACCTGACTAGGAGGCCGGATCACTCGGCTATATCCATCCTACTTTCAATTCATCATGGTACGGGGTTAACTCATGCAACTGCATTACAGCTTCCATGTTCTCTGACGTGGCATGTTGCGTCTGGTCCAAAACACATGATTGCTAATCTCTGATATGCGTTTCTCCGTCATTGAGTACGGCAAAGATTAAGTCATTCAATGCCATTTCTGAGTTAGATGAGGATTAGCTTGCCACATCATGCTGCATTCCGGTGTGCAACTTCCGGTCCCCCCGCTTGCTCGAACTGACAGTTGCCTCATGAATCCAGTGGGTGTCAACTAGCTATTCTAATGATTCGGAGTCCCCTCAAACGTTTATAGTTATGAGGCTTTTTTCATTGGCCATCTGCTTGTTTATCCATGCAATGCAAGGCCATCACTTCTACCGAAAAAGACAAAACTTGATAATGCAAGCAACACAGATACACACTCCACTCTGACTGCCACATCACGAATTTGCCACAACAAGTCGGGCAACGGTTCACTGGCCGTCGGAAGTCTGTCGGATTTTCGCGTCTTTCATGCTGTCTTAGATTGCTGCATGGGTCGCGAATCAGTGTTGGACATTACGAGCCTTTTGCTATGCACGGTCCTCATAATAGTGGAAGACACTTTCGACAGAGCATGCAAAAGTGGCTTAGATCAGTTCTACGGACTCTATATCCGCGTCAAATCTATCTGCGTTCATTCCAAGCACTTGATGAGATTTACTCTCGTTGAGGCATGACGGGACTTCCCGCAATTCCGCATACTAGGCCATTATTAAGGGACAAATAAAGTGGCACAGCATAGCTTGCAACTTAATAAAGTGCTAATTCATTAACATTGCCATTCTATGTACGGGCAGGGATTGGTTTCCAGCTTATGCTGGCCGCATGCTTTTCGCCCCACGACATGCATCCAATCATCTAGCTTTGACCATATACACGCTAGGCTGGGAACATAGAGAGTCCCCTGTTCATGCCGAAGGTGTCTTGATATGTGCTGCAGCAACGATCGATGTTTTTCCAGTTGACTAGTTCACCGCTTCTTATCAGTCAAACACCACCAATAAGTATGGGATTTTCCTTTCTCTATGGCGAGGCTGGAGCCTGATGGTTGCTCACTCCTTATTACGTGTCATCAGCTTATGATTTAGGATCACCATGACGAATCCTTCTGTGATACAACCTGCAGCACCCCATCTCTAGCCTGCAGACTCCTCTCAGCTAGCTTTGGGAGGGGCGAGCATACATGTCTCTGTACATGAAAAGACTAGATGCTCGGTTGTGCAGCCATTGTCAAGCACATGATGCATGCTCACTGTACTGAAGAGGATCGGAGTCTTGGGATTGATGATTTCTGACAATCCGCCTAGCTGCTTGGTTAACACCATTCACCGGCAACATACATCCAGCTGCTCTGGGCTCAGATAACGGCCACATCTTCTTTACTGCGCATGGGCCTTAGTCTGTACGCATAGTCACTATCAAGCCGAGTCGACTTGCCAGCTCTTGCAGTACTCACATGTGATATGAGCCTCAACCTGAACACGCCGATATCTCGAGTGTTTTCATTGGAATGACGTGGCAAAGTGACACTCCTAGCGCCTCTTCCTCTGGTGTCCAGAAGCTCCGGCTCTGAGAGTCAGGTTTCCGGGTGTAGCACAGAACGAGTAATCATCGACTTGTTTAGGTAAGTGTAGTAAAGTTCGCTCCAGCCTCGCGACTCTCAAATTTGAGACTGGTGGTATTGCATGGGCTTGCTGAAATAAACCCAACTTCCAAAGAGGAAGACAAGTCTGCTAACCATTTGAAGCTCCTCTGTATCACGCAATTTTCTAGTACGGCAAATTAGTGATTTTACTATCTATGCTCCAATGTCGTGGACGTGTTGTGGACGCGATTTTATATACGTACATGCTTTCCTAATTCTTACTAGTGCATGCCAAGCCTTTAGCTGTTTTGTTTGGTTCGCTTCCACATGCCATGACGTCAGGATGATTGTAAAAGGAACAACTATCCTTGGGAGAAAGAACGCAACATAATCATATCATCTTCTTCGTAACATGCTCAAAGGACACCTCGTATCTCGTTCTCTTTAACGACTTGTCTTCAAACGAAAAGAAAATTACCTCTTAATAGGAATTGGCGCCAACATGAGCACTTCTATCCGTCAAGCACTGCTCAGTAGCACCAGTCTACACAGACGAGCAATACCGAACCAGAATGTTGTTCCAGTCACATCCCCAAGAACGCACTCTCTCCAGATCCATCTCCAATATATCCAACAATGCCGTCGCCATAACTTTGGAACGTCCACGAAGCTCTCGACAGAACGCCATGAAGTCGAAGCAAACGAACGTTTAGGTAAAAGAGACTCACTGAACCCATCGCGAGCTGAGGGTACACAGACCGGCACCGACGATGAAGTAGCCAGCCACGGTGCGGCCTTTGACCCGACTAACACGAAGCCGGAGTCTGAAATTGAAGCTACGGGCAAGGAGTCCGCTGAGCGTCACAAGACGAGCAATCCGCTTGATGTCAGTCCTGGGAATAAAGAGGTGAACTCAACACGCGACTCTTCAAAGGATCCTCCAGATAGTGGGGTTGAGAGACCGCAAAGCGCTAGAGGGTGGACTCGCAAAAGCAAACCGGTGAATCAAACGAAGTAGTTGAATATTGTTTGTGCTTAGGATCAATTTTTATTTACCTCGGGTTTTTGTGTGTGCATGAAACTCAAGTCCGATGGTATGGCGGGTATATAGTATTTAGAAGATACTACATACTTACATATTTAGTATCTGATCTTCGTGTCCGAAATATCATTAGAATTTACATCTGTAAATTAAACGCATCGTAACAGACATATCCTACTTTTCCCAGACTTCAATCCTCTCAACTTCATTTTTCCCGTCCCAGACGGAGAACATCCGATTGTTCAAGAATCCACACTTTCTCACTGCCAGCAGGAACGTCACCGGCAAGAGCCTTTAATCCGGCATTTATGCTAGCCTTAGCAATTACATCTGCATCCTGTGCCCAGCTATCTTTTAATGACGAGTGTAATTTGCCGAATGAAGAAGCGAGAAACCGCAAAGCCGCTTCTGCTGGACGGCTCTCCTCACGCTGACCAACAATCAGGCCTGGCCGTACAAGGACCGTGTGCTCAAAGCCCAGTTCCTTTGCTGCTTGTTCACATTGACCCTTGAGTTTCGCATACGGTATTATGGATGACGGATTCGCCCCGGAACTCGAAAGGAGTACGTAGACTTTCGCACCAGCTTCACGAGCTGCCTTGGCGCACTCGATATTGAGTTCTAAGTCGAGTTTATACTGGTTTTCTAGCCCGCCAGCTTGGCTGCGAGTTGTCCCCAGCGCAGAGAGGAAGATAGATGGCGGAGGGCTGAGCTGGGAGATTTGATTAGCCCAGCGCGTTGTATCGGGTTCGACGAACGTGGTCAATTTCGCGTTTGGAGAAGATGCGGCAGCTGCAGGTGTCTTGCGAGATACGGTATCGACTCGGACCACGGATGGGTGAGTAAGAAGATTGGTCAAGATGTGAGATCCCTAGAATGAGCAAGACAACATTAGATCATATCGTCCCGACTGATGCATCATCCATCCTAACGATATGCTAGAGGACATGCGAAGAAGCTTACCACCAGCCCTGTGGAACCCAATAGGGCAACCCCGACTGCATTGCTAGCCATTAGCTAAAGTTCAACTTTGGCGACAAGCTAGTAATTCCTCGACTACTTGGGTTGTTGTTGTAGACTTGTAAATAATTACTAGTTGAACTGGTTAAAGCTTTGATGTAACTACATAATCTAGACCGCCGCCCCGCCGAGAGAACACTGGCCAATGAGCGTGCGTACATCCGCTGGAAGAAAGAGGCTTGGCAAGTTGGCAGCCTCAGGCAGCTAGGGCTTGGCGCCGATCTCCACAATACGGCGCTAAGCCGAATCCGCACTAAGCTTATCGATAAGAAATTGCGTGATTGCGGCTAGCCTAATTCGGAAGGCACCCCTGGTCTTTTTTTTTTGGTTGTTGTGAAGTTAAGTCGGCATCTTCCCAGTTCGATTCTTCTTCTTCGTGGCCACTGCTGGATTCCAACTCATACTCATTCTTGAGACTCCAGGATGAGTTCTGTTCTGGAGCTGCAGGCCGTTTCTGGCCCGACCTATCTCACTGCTCAGGATCTCATCCAGCAGGTCACTTACATTCTTTCGGACAAGATTTTCTCATACTCCCCGGAGTCGTTCAACCTGGACTCCGCTGTGAAATACTGGACCTCTCAGAATGAACGAAATGCGAACGGCGAGGTCACTGTTGTACAGTCGCTTCAGACCCGTCAGGGTGCTGGCTCAATTGCTTTGGGCTATCTCTTCTCCCGTGATTTTGACCTGAAGAAACGCCACGTCCCTCAAGGCATTCTGGCTTCGTCCGCTACCTTGACATATCTGCGATCGTCTCTAGAGCAGCTTTCTCTGCTCTATGCCGTTGCTAACCCCGTGGTTGCTCATGTAGCGGCCGTCGACTATGCCGGCAGCCAGCTAGTTTCGGACTATGCGACAGCATTGAATTTGGCCGAAGATCTGGGCCTGGGTCTTATTTCCAGCTCCTCTGTGCATGAAGCACAGCATATGGCGCTCTTCTCTACCCTTGTTGCTACCTTCTTGCCTACCGTTCACCTCTATGACGGAGTCCGCGTTGGCCGCGATAACACTCGGGTTATCGATGTCATGGACCAGTCTGGTCTGCATCGTGTCTACAAAGCTGTGCAAGAACAATTTGTGAACGATACCCGAACAAAGCATTTAGATGTCCAGGGCAAAGTTTTGAACGCTTTGCAGGGCTTGAACGGCGAGCTCGGAACTGATTATGGGCTATTCGAATACCACGGTCATAGCGAACCAACATCCGTGTTGGTTGTATTCGGCACCGTGGAGTCATCTCTCACCTCCCAAATTGCTCGATCTTTGAGCAAGCGAGGGTCACGGATTGGAGTCGTGAATGTGCGTGTTTACAGGCCGTTTGTGGAGGAAGAGTTCCTTCGCATTTTACCCAAGAGCACCAAGACCGTGGGAGTCCTCGGCCAAGTCCGTGACCAACAGGCAGTCCAGGAAGAAGGCGTTCATTCGGCACTGTATGACGATGTTCTCGCGGCTTTAACTTTTGCTACTGATCATAGCGAGATCCCCGTGTGCGCTGACATCAAATACGACTGTTCCCATCAGTGGACAATCATCAATGCAGCTGCCGCATTCCAACGCATATCCGACAAGCCCATATTGCAGAATATTCAACAGACCATTCCTCTTCAGCTCTTCGATCAGTCTGGCACACATGAGTTCACTTTCTGGGATTTGGATGATGGGCCATCCTTCAGTGCTGTTGCCGCCTTGGCATCAGCCCTGTCGAAAGATCCCGCCGCCAACGTGACCACCAGCACTGTCCATGACAATTTAGTGCAGGGCGGTGTGGTCCGTACTGATATTCGCAGAACGACGAAGATTGTCGATGCGCCATACCCGGTAACTACGGCAGACGTTGCTTTTGTTGGAGATATTAAGATTCTGAGTGACATCGACGTCCTTGCATCTGTAAAAGATAATGGCAGCCTTCTCCTGAGAGCACCAGGAGTGAAGGACGAAGATCTGGAGAAGAAATTGCCTGTTAATTTCCAACAGCAACTTGCCAGACGAGGGATTGCGCTTTCCCTTTTGGATACCTCCAGGATCAGCGAGGCCGCTACTGAGTCTGCTACCATACAGGCAGCTGTCTTGCGCGCTATTCACGCCTCCTTCGGCATCGTAAACGTCCAGGACGTGGAAGGCCTAGCTCAAACAGAAGATATCGTGCGGAAACATGAAATTCCGGAATCATGGCTCACAGTAGAGGTCCCCTCTAACGCACAAGAGCTGCCCAAGGATATTGTTCCCTCTGGGTTTGCACCTTTTGACAAACATGAGACGGAACCTGCTTCACTCCTCAAAGATTGGAAGACTGCTGCTAAAGGGCTCGTGTTCAAAGAATCATATGGCACCCAAAATGCATTGCGTCCCGACGTTAATACAAAGACATTCACTGTCCGCGTCCAAGAAAACCGACGATTGACACCTGTTACCTACGACCGAAATATTTTCCATATTGAGTTTGATGTCGGCGATTCTGGTCTTACGTATGATATTGGCGAGGCTCTGGGCGTGCATGCAGAGAATGATCCAACAGACGTGATGGAATTTATCAAATTCTATGGCTTGGATCCTGATGAAGTAGTGGAGGTCCCTAATAGGGAAGAACCGAACGTCCTGGAAAACCGCACAGTTTATCAATCATTGATGCAAAATGTTGATGTTTTCGGTCGCCCGCCCAAACGGTTTTATGAAGCATTGGCTGAATTCGCCACTGAGGATAAAGAAAAGAAAGAACTTCTTACCTTAGGTGGACCGGAGGGAGCGGTTGAATTCAAGAGACGCGCAGAAGTCGATACTGTGACGTATGCTGATATATTGCTTGAATTCCGCTCAGCCCACCCCAGCTTCCACGATATTGTGCGTATAGTCAGCCCCATGAAACGTCGCGAGTACTCGATTGCGTCTTGTCAAAAGGTAACACCTTCCTCCGTTGCTCTGATGATTGTTGTTGTGAACTGGGTCGATCCGCGGGGCCGTGATCGTTTCGGTCAAGCCACTCGATACCTCAGCGGACTCAAGCCTGGAGCTTCTGTCACCGTGAGTGTTAAACCGAGCGTGATGAAGTTACCACCTCTCTCAACCCAACCAATCATCATGGCTGGTCTGGGTACCGGCCTCGCGCCTTTCCGAGCCTTTGTGCAACACCGCGCTCTTGAGAAGGCACAGGGCAAGGAAATTGGCTCCGTTCTGCTGTACATGGGATCTCGCCACCAGCGTGAAGAGTATTGCTATGGCGAAGAATGGGAGGCGTATCAAGCTGCAGGTGTTATCACTCTGTTAGGACGAGCATTTTCTCGTGATCAGACGCAGAAGATCTACATCCAAGATCGCATGCGTCAAACTCTCTCGGAGATCGCCCAGGCTTATATTCGTGAAGAAGGAGCTTTCTATCTCTGCGGTCCTACCTGGCCAGTTCCTGATGTCACTGCTGTGTTAGAGGAAGCAATTGCCCTCGAAGCCAAGACTCAGGGCAAGAAGGTTGATCCTCGTAAGGAAATTGAGAAGTTGAAAGAAGAAGAAAGATATGTTTTGGAAGTGTATTAGATGACTATCATCCGTCTCTCGACGTTGTTCCACTACGCACCACGCGACAGTTTCATACGACGATACGTGGAATCTTGTTTCCCATAAGCGATTGCATATTTTTTGAATTACGTGTCATTGCCTCGAATAGCACTGGACTGTATCTAGATTCGCAATAGAAGTCGGTATATACCCACTCATCACATTCATTATACGTATCTATTGGCTCGACGTCGTCCTCAATAGCGTTGCAAGTTAGGTCTTGGGTTCCACTTATAATCATTTGAGTACTCGAATAGCGTCTCGGGAACAGAGGATTTTTATTCGATTCACCGCTGAACATTCTTAGGCGCGGCCTGTAGCTCCCAACTTCGTCTTGCCATAAGCTCCCCCTTGTTCCTTTCTCATCTCTAAAACTCGCCTATACGGGGGAGCAGTTGGAGGCTGAACAGGGTCAAGACTGACATAACCTTCAGGTAAGGTATATGATGCATCAGAGTCCCATGCAGAAAGATCCCCGCAGGCGATAAATGGTGGTATCCAGCGGGATTCGTGCGGTGGACGACGATGCAAGAGTTGTTCAGAGAGAGTAAGTTGATCGAGAGACAGAGTATAGGTCAAATCGTTTGTATTCGATAGCTTGCCATTGCTAGTGGTCGTTGAGATTGGACGTATAAGTGGAATTTGCTGATCCTCCTCGTCATCCTCTGCAATATCAAAGCCAATTGCACCATCATCATTGGGCCGGGTGTTAGCTGCGCCTCCGAATATGGGATTCTGAAGAGCGTGAGCAGAGTCGAAATCCTTTGGTGGCATGAAACCTTCACAGACAACAAAGGCCTCGAGACTACTTGCTCGGCTACTGCGCGGCTTAGCAACAGAAACTTTCTCAAAGACAGTCCGCAACTGCGCATAGAGGAGGTCAACATCACGGCCGCGGAATATTTTGGCCACGAATTTACCGCCCGGACGGAGGACCCCGATGGCTAGATTTAGAGCTGCGTAGAGTAATTGGGATTGGATATAGATGTCTAGATCGTGAAGACCCGTGACGTCCGGTGCTCCATCTGAGATGACCAAATCCACAGGGTGAGGATGCCGTGATGGGAGTCTGGATGGAGCTTCTGCATTGCTGCCCTGCTTGTCTGAATTCTCATCGTAATCTTCCGGATCTAGGGCACGCAGGAGCAGAGGTATTGTAGATGGGTGGGTTATATCTGCCTTCATCATGGTGATACCTTCCAATGGTGCCATGGGCTGAAGGTCGATTGCAACTATTTTGACATTCTTTCGAGGCTTCAGTACTGCAGATTCATCTTCCTCCTCTGCTTCTGCTTCTTCGTCGTCATCGTTTCGAGATTGTTTCCCTTGAATAATTTCTTTTTGTTCTTCTTCCTTCCGTGCGAGCCGCTCAAGAGCCTTTCTGTCTTGACGACGTTTCTCGAGCCATGCCCTCCGTCCAAAGCTCTCTCCTTTGATCAGCACGCGACTTAAGACCTGGCTCCAGCTTCCAGGCGCAGCACAGAGATCAAGCACGCGGGTGACGCTATCCGGGTCTGCATGAGCAAAGAGGTCGAATTGCTCGTCGATTTGGATTAATTTAAAGGCCGAACGAGCTCGCCAGTTCTGCTCTTTGGCCAGCCGATAATAGGCGTCACGTTTATCTTTCGATGCTTTCCCCATTTTCCCAGATTAACAGTAGCGCGCTCTATTGAATGTTCTGATCATTTCTACTTAAAATTTAATGGAGATTAATTATTGGTGGGGAAGCAAAGAATTTCCTGATAAGATTGGAAAGGCGGCGGATCTTTTTTTTTTCTGCCCGGAAGAAAATAAAACTCCGCAATCAACAACCAACACCCTAAAGTTTAAAACAACCTCGCTATGGGAACTAAACGAGAAAGAGAAGGGCGTGCACTGCCTAGAAAGGCGTCAAAGAGGGCAAAGATCCAGGAAGATCCAATCGAGACTACGGATGAATGTGTTGGCATCGATGAACTTGAATGGAAGGAAGTTCAGCTCCCAGATCGCCTAGGTGATGTCGGCGGGTTCTTTGGACTCGAAGAAATAGACGGCGTGGACTTAGTGCGGCCGAAAGCCTATGGTCAGATAAAATTCAAGGTAAGTACAATTAATTTCCGGTCGGGAGCATAGCACTGATGAAGCTATTACCCTCTCCAGGTTGCGGCAACGGACAAGAAGCAGACCAAGTCGATACTCAAGAAATCCAAAGAACACGAGGAGACACCACTTGAGCACGCTGATGAATGGTCCGGCATCAGTGATGGTGAGGAAGACGCGGAAACGAAATCGAAATCGAAACCAAAACAGAAGCCAAAGTCGAAGCCGAAGCCGGGAAAGACGAAAACGGATGTCACGGATGGAGCGAAGCCAAATGTTAAAAAACAGCAACAACAACAACAACAACAGCAACAACAGCCGAAGCCAAATGGAAATGAAAATGAAAATAAACCGGGAGACAAAATACAATCCTTGCCTTTTACAGCCCTTGAAGAGGAAGAGGAAGACGGAGTAGATGTTTCCGCATGGGATTCATTAGGATTGTCTACAGAAATACAGACAAGCATTTCTAAGCTCAAATTCTCGACACCGAGTACGATCCAGAAGGCGGTTATACCGGAAATCCTTGCTGGCCATGATGTGGTCGGCAAAGCGTCGACGGGTTCCGGAAAGACCCTCGCGTTTGGCATACCTATCCTTGAATACTACTTGGATACTAGAGGACAGCATGATGATGTGAAAGATAGCAAGAAGAAGAAATCTTCTGCACCAGTAGCACTGATACTTTCCCCAACGAGGGAACTGGCACATCAGCTAGCTAAGCATATCGGAGAGCTCAACACGCATACTCCTGCGGCAAATGCAAGAATTGCACTACTTACTGGTGGCTTGGCGATTCAGAAACAACAACGGTTGTTGACCGATGCTGATATCGTTATCGGCACGCCAGGAAGGATCTGGGAGATTCTCAGTTCGGGAACGGGCCTTATACAAAGGATGTCCAAGGTTAAATACTTGGTCCTTGATGAGGCCGACAGACTGCTCAGTGATGGCCATTTTAAGGAATTGGAAGAGATCCTGGATGCTCTTGACCGAAAAGAAGAAAACGATGAGGCGGAGGAAAGCTCTTCGGATTCTGAAGCGGAGTCGGAGAAACAGGGAACTATATCGGCAAGACAAACTCTGGTCTTTTCCGCAACATTTCATAAAGGGCTGCAACAAAAGTTGAGCGGGAAAAGCAAGTTTGTCAGTAGTGATCTCATGAACAAAAAAGAATCTATGGAATATCTACTACAGAAGCTTCAATTTCGTGAGGAGCGGCCGAAGTTCATTGATGTCAACCCAATTTCGCAAATGGCACAAGGCTTGAAAGAGGGCATTCTAGAATGTGCCGCTATGGAAAAGGTAAGTTTTTACACATTCACACAACACATGGTATCCAAGATTCTTCTTACCAACTCTTAAAAGGACCTCTATCTATACACATTATTACTCTATCATCCCGGTCATCGTGTCTTGGTATTCGCAAATTCTATATCATCAGTTCGTCGTCTATCACAATTTTTACAGAATTTGGGCATCCCAGCTTTAGCGCTACATTCAAGTATGGAACAGAAAGCACGCCTACGGTCTGTAGAACGATTTTCGTCTCCGGAGTCTGATCCCAGCTCAGTCTTGGTGGCTACCGATGTGGCAGCTCGTGGCCTTGATATCAAGGGCATCAACATGGTTGTCCATTATCACGTACCCCGAACGGCGGATATGTATGTCCACCGATCCGGACGTACCGCTCGAGCAGGAGCATCCGGCAAGAGTGTCTTAATCTGTGCACCCGATGAAGTCGTCGGAGTAGCTCGACTTGTTGGCAAGGTTCACGCACAAGCGGAAGCAAATGTATCTGTGAAACGCAACCCTCTCGAATCTCTCGAACTCGACCGTCGAGTCATCTCGCGTGTCAAGCCTCGCGTGACGCTGGCCAAAAAGATCACGGAATCCAGTTTAGCCAAAGAGAAACTCTCGGCGGAAGACAACTGGTTGCGTAATGCAGCTGAGGAGCTGGGCGTAGACTACGACAGCGAAGAATTTGAGAAGCTGGGCAGTAGAGCTAAAGGCCGCGGCCGCGGTGGTGGTCGTTCGGAAAAAGAGAAACAAGCCGGTGGCATCACGAAGGCAGAGATGGCAGCTTTACGAGGAGAGCTAAAGCAGCTCCTGTCCAAACGAATCAACATCGGTATCAGTGAGCGATATATTACGGCAGGACGCGTCGACGTCGAGGCACTGTTAAGCGGTGAAGGGCACAACAAGGCTTTCATCGGATTGGTGGATAAATTAGAATTCTAGTTGTGTGTGTACGTACGTATATTTTGTATGGCACAGTTTTTTTCTGCCCAAGACTCAATTCACTACTGCCTAGTTGGTCTCTAATCAAAGCCAGAGTACGAGGAAGTGTGCCAGTACTGGTATTGTCGATATAGTTGCAAATTTGATACGGATTGATCCCATTGCAAGAGTTCAAAAGTTCTTTTCTACTAGCTACGTAGTGTGTGCGGACATCGCATTAGACGGCCATTGCTCCGTAGTCTTGAAATGAAGTCGGTTACCTAATTAGGGCTAAGCAGGTAGCTAGCAGATGAGTCTAGATCTTGGAACTTGCATGAATCCAAAGAAAAAGCCCTAAATAGCGATACAAGGCTTAGAAGTCCGGATCAGCTATACAGCTCCCCTTGAAATATATGAATAACGATATGTCGCGAGAGAAACGGCCAACGAGCAGACGTACAATTACCGACCTCGGGAGGGCTGGGAAACAACTTTAACGGCTAGACGCAGAGCGACTATCATATCCCGGATCCCCAGCAGAGATGCATGCACGAAGGTGAATACGAGAACCAAGCTGAGAAAAAGCAATGAAATGGACTTCGATCAGCTGTGTTTACGGAGTGCTCCATAGATCTTCAAACTACAGTACGGGACAGTAGTGTTTTCTAGGAGTCAGAGAATCGACTGACTCTACCTGGATAGTTGGAGGCTTATAAGTCCAAAATATCAAGGTCATGCAAAGATATACCTACCTAGGTACTATTTGGATATGTGGTATTAACATAATTAATCATTCACCCAGCGCTCCTTGATATCGTGCATGCGCGCCACGCTCCGGAAATAACGAGTAGGAAGGAGACTGAACAAGATAAAATTTGTTACAATTGCTAGCTATATCAGCTTGGTACATGTAAGGCGTGGTCGTGGTGATGCCGTCGGCGGGAGTGGTGGTGGTAGCAATTGGGACAGTACATAGTCTCTTTTCGAGGGTCATGCTTGAATGAGAACGGAACGCGATTAAAGGTTGATCAGGGTAAAATCAAAGGGGAAAACTACGTAGCTACTGAACCAAAAAAAAGTATGAATTGCAGAGTGATGGGAACACGATCATCAGCCTTCTTTAAATGCACGAATCACACCGGTCAAGTCTAGCGTAATGAAGCAGAAGCCTCGATATCCTCAGTATCCTCCGTCAAACAGAACAAAACCCTCGGATACCTAGGTACTACACAATCACGCCACATCATGCATGCTATACATCGCTTTCGATTAAAAGAATGACCGAGTGAACCATGTAGCAACATGGTTGTTGTCTCGTCGAAGAAAATGGAGAGAAACTATCACTAACTAAAGTAGTTAACTAGTTAACTACTGTACGCCTTTACCTAATACAGCGAAGCCGGTTTATAACGAATTTGGATATACCGAAACGGTAACATATGTTTAGCATATGTTTAGCATACAACGAATTCGACTTTGTTGGAAATTTCAGGTTACATACAAAATCTGACGGATACCAAAAAAAACTACTTGTGAGGCGGAGATATATGAAGGATGGTAAAAATGATCCTATTCGGGTCTAAGTCTAAAAGCCAGAGAGGCAGATACTACGTATAACGATTAACTGATACAACGAATACTGTAATCTCAAGACGAACTCCCACAGTGAAATTTTATTTTGTTATAGTTAAACCGATCTTACTGTAAAGCTAAAGTTCATATCATTATCGGATAGAGGCTGAATCTAATCAAGTATTAAGCGCGTTACTACGCTCCGTATGGCGACCCAAACAAGCTTCCTTGGTTGAACGACTAAGTCTTACATAGATTTCCGAACTGGATGGAGAATCGGAGATGATTATTAGTTACATACTCCCACGTTCAGGGGTCCAGGCATCCAGCGTCGGGATTCCGCAGTGAGCCCTAAGCATCTAAAAGAAACCCGATTTTAAGCCAACGAATAAATTTGGCTTAATTTTATATGGTAATTCACCTTTATATCTCTCGGAATAGTTTTATCGGCCTTCGCTCATTCTATCTGAGAAAAATGCGTGATTTGTAGACGCTTTTAGGCCTAGTTAGGGCTATTTTTGTGATTTTAAGATACCCTGCCGGAGTTGAAATATACATACATCTTGGTGTTTTTACTAAAATATAAGAAAGCGGCAGAAAGGTAGTTTTACACTCTCTGATTGGCCAATTATGCCTCACCGCCGGGTGCTGACTAAACCGTGTAAATTTGTAACTAACTAACTAAGGGTTAATAAATAGTTAACTATGTAAAATGAAGATTTTACGGTCGTAATTACGACAGTACTCCGAAAACTACTCCGTACCTCCGTAACTACCGAAGAGCAGGACTCTGAATAGGCGTCCCCAAATTCACAGAAGCCGAAGCCGAAAGCGGGCCAATTCGTACGCTTGTCTCATGTAGCAGCTGTTGTACAGAAATCCTTCAAAGTTCAAATCTTAGATGGTGCCACCGTGGAGCTTGCTTCTGTTAAGCCTTCGCTACTCCGTACGCCGTACGGACTTAAATACCTAGGTATGTAGTACCTAGGTAGGCCCCCACGCGTAGACAGACGCTGTTACATGTACCCATAGGTCATCTCTTCATCCTGCGATGTTTCAGGAAGAGTACCTAGGTACCTCTACATCTTGTGACAGCAGACGGTGCTCAACTCTAGCTCAATATACTCAACCAAGTCAGTAACGATTTGCTCCATTCGAATAGTTTCTTAGGGGAAGCCATATCCTATACCCCGGCTTTGTGACTGGTTACTTCCATTACCGTCAGTGATTCACTAGGGAGATCAGCTACAACGATGGAGTCGGTGGACATGGATAGAGCGGACGACAACTTCCGGCTAGAATCCAAGCCCGCGCAAGAGGCTGGCGTTGCGCATTCAGGAAAAGAGGTTGACCCTAGCAAGGAGACAACATCCAGAGAAAAATCTCAGGATCCTCCGAGTCTTCAAGGAGTCCAGTTGATCGTTCTACTATCGTGTCTTTTCCTTGGTAATTTCACCATTGGATTTGTAGGTATCTTGGTCGTGCAGAATGAACTGCATTAGGCAAACCAACAAAGAGTATGGACAGTGTTGACAAGGCATGTTGTAGGACAGCAGTTGCATTGGCACCCTTCTTGTGATTCTCACCGACCACTTTGGCGCTCTTCAAGATATTGGTTGGTACCAAACAACATAGTGAGTATTGCACAAAAGCGTAATGATTTAACCTCCTCGGACTGCTGGGCTAATCGTGCGTAACAAGCTTGTTAACTGTGTGTGCGCCTATCTTGGTAATGGGCCGACTGTACACCTTCTACTCCATGAAGACGCTTTATGTGCTCTCTTTCACCATCTTTGTCGCCGGCTCTATCCTTACTGCTGCCTCACCAACGTCTACTGCCTTCATCCTTGGCCGCGCAGTGAGCGGCCTCGGCGCAGCAGGAATAAACTCTGGCATGTACATGTGAGTATTAAGCATGATGGATTAAGTCTGTTGCTCCCACAAAAGAACCCAGTGCTGACACTTGTAGCGCAGCATTCTTGCACACACCGTTCCGCTAAAGATTCAACCCATTATATTCGGCATTTGCGGCGGCGTAGAGTGCGCGGCGCTCGCTTTTGGGCCATTGATCAGCGGATCAATCGCTCATGCCGCCAATTGGAGGATCAATTTCTGGACTATCGTGGGTCTGGGAAGCGCTGTTGCATTAGGCGTGTCCGTCAGTCTAGGTCATCTGCGCCAGAATGCGGACGACGAACAACTCAGTGTAACTCAAAGGTTGAAGCGTCTCGACTGGTATGGGCTGGCGACAGAGCTTCCCATGACGATCTGCTTGATCCTGAGTTTGCAATGGGCAGGTACAACGTATGCTTGGTCGAACTGGAGAATTATACTCCTACTCACCGTAACCGGTGTGCTTGCCATCCTTTTTTTTGTGGTTGAGCATATCGGTGGCAGTAACAGCATGATCTCCTTGCCGATACTACGACAACGAAATGTGGCCTTCAGCTGCGTGGTTGGCTTTTGTAATTTTGCCGCTTTGTGGATCTTGGGCAACTACGTAAGTTTCATCGAGAATAGTCTATCTCATCACTGCTGGCAAGGTGTTAATGGTTCGGTAGATCCCCATCTATTTTCAAGTAGTGCGTGGAGCAAATACCCTTCATTCGGCTTTGATGTATCTACCGACCACGCTAAGTATGTCCATCTGCGCGCTGGCCAGTGGAACTTTTACATCTACAGTCGGTTATTTCAATCCAGCATTACTTTTCGGCAGCGCGCTGAGTGTGACTGGAGCAGCATTGATGGCCACATTCAAAACCCATACGCCTGCAGCACGATGGATAGCTTACCAGATCATCTACGGTATCGGCGTTGGTATGGCATTCCAGCCTCCTTTCATCGCCCTGCAAACCGTGCTTGAGAAGCCACTTGTTCCTGCAGCCTTGGTACTGCTGAACTATGTACAGATGCTCGGTGGCATCATCTTCCTATCCATCTCGCAGAATGTGTTCCTGGACAAGCTGACAAACAATCTTACACAAAACATCCCGAATTTTAACGCAGCCATTGCCAAGCAAAATGGCGCGACTGGTCTGAAGGATTTGGTGCCCGTTGAGTATCAACCGCAGGTCATACTGGCCTACAATTCTGCTATCATGGACGTATTTTACATCGCACTTGGTCTGATTAGTGTTGGTCTGCTAGCTGCGTCCGGCCTTGAGTGGAAATCAATCAAGAAGGTCGATGAGAAGAAAGAGTGAAGTCAAAGGAGATGTGTTGCTCTGCGCAGCTATTGGACAGTTGAGATGATTTTGCGTATTCAGGAAACTATCCCACTACATGTGTCTTACATAGCGTGCTTCAGTAGCGTACTGTGCTACTTATATTCTCTCGCAAGGGTAGAGACCCCTGAGAAACATGTGGATAGTTATTGTAAATACCTAGGTACCATAACGGAAAATGGGCATTTCGGGTTACCATGAGGTTACTATTGCGGAACGTCTCTTAAGCAGGAAACGTCACTGATTTGGGAACCGCGACTTCACTAGATTAGTAGACCTGTCCCATCAGGTTCCCAAGTTATATACATTCCGTTGAGCGCCTATTAATCAAGGAATTTACGCCTACGTGCCTACGTGCCTGCAAATTGACGAATCTATGCCTACGTAGTACGTAGTGCCTGTTGATGAATTGACTCTATTTAGCGCCTACTAATTGAACGCCTAGCTGCCTATATGGCCTACATAGGCCGCGCTAAGCACATACTTAATATTGAATTCAATCTACGCCTCTACGAGTCTACGTCGTGCTTTGCTGCTTAATACTTATTGACTTCAATTTTCGTATACTATTCCTAATTAGGTTAATATGTGTATATTTGTGCGCTCTGACTGGTCAGAATACTTGCAATGTTTACAAATTTCAAAATAGCATAAAATAGTGACCAATACGGTTAATATGAATGAGCTCAAGCCTCAGAGCTACATGTACGTCATTACATTAGTTATACTAGCTGTGCTTATGACGAGGTCAAGGAAAAAGGTAGGTATAACGATACACTAAGAATCTAAGCTGAGGAAGTACATGGCCAAATCCCCCGTTCTTATACCTAATTCCTTCCTTCTCAATCCTCCAACTCATCGGCGAGCTCCGTTGCTAAGGATTACTGAGGCAAACGGCTCCTAGAATAGTTCCTTTGGTTTCACAAGTAGGCCGTTTGGATAAAGGTCAATATGAGGCCTTTGTTTCATATCCTATCTGGATATCAAAGATCTTCCCGTCGGAAAGATTCCTGAGGCACCCGCGCGGCCCCACTTTTTCCCCAAATTTGATTGGTCCAAATACTCTACTACCGTCTCAACAAATCCTTAGGCACCTAGTAAGTAGGCTGAATAGAATCCTACGCGATTCCTATGCGTTCGTCACAGTGCTCCGCAAACTAGAACAAGTTATGGGGCTCGTTGGGAGAAAGCGGCGTTAATTACTATGGATCACTCTAATAGCCTATAGGAACTTTGTTATCATCTAAAAAATTTTATCACCTCGTTAGCACCGTATTACTGTTATACTCGAATGTCGAAAATGGCCTGAATGAACACATTATCGCAGGAAGGCGTGAAATTCTTAATTAGGATTCGCTATACACATATGTAAGTGGGTCAATCCTTTTCCAAGGTTTAATAGGTATATGGTGTTTTAACTTTTAGCTTCGCCAAGAATTTTTTTTCGAAGCCCTGAGATAAAATTTAAGCCTCTGTCTTGATCTGAATTTGTGAAGCTATTCCGACATTGACAACAGCCTTGTAGTTATGTACGTACGGAATACTACTATATATATATATATATGCTCCATGCATATGAATGCAGTTCCGTTCTATTTTTCTGTTTCTTCACCTTGTTTTGCGGTTCAGTTTCTCGCCACCAACCCAACTCTCGTTCGGGAACTTGAACGTACGAAACTGTTACGTGGGATGTAGCTTGATTAACTAGTTACCTAGAAAATTACTAATTGCCTGCCAAATGACGACTACAGGTCCACCAAGGATGAACGTGGACCCAACAGAATGGTACAGCAAGAAGAGATTGCAAACCCACGGTGGCGATAAATGCGGGCATTGAACATTGTGTGGCGGAAAGAGCTTCCACTATCCAGTATTTGAGCTCTGTGAGGAAGATACAATTGGCCAACCCAAACGAACTGTCAAAAGAGCTCCGCTTCTGGTATCCCAGCTTTGAGTTGAGGTCGTGCGCAAAGGAGCATATGCCATATATGATAACTACCACTGTACACTGTACGTACTATATATATATATAGACTTTCAAACCCCGAATCTTAATTTGAAAGCTTGGAGCTTGGACTGGTTATAAATAGAGGTTGTCCATCCTTTACATACGTCTCAAATATCCGTAGACAAATTCGACTTCGGCATATCACATTTGATTTCTGCAACCACTCCCTTCTCTCTCTCTTCTGTGTGCAATACCTATCCGGAATGGCGGTGGCCTAGCATAGAAGCCGAAAGTTACGACAGTCAGAGATCCAGCATCTGTGTTTCTCGACAGCAGGTCCAGAAAGAAAGTGAAATTGATATATCCCGTCGCAAAAACAGTCAACCCTTCGCCAGTCAACATATCGTTGCTGCTTTCCTTCAGGTTTCTCGACCGACGGTCGGTTTCGTTGTAAAAGATAGTGCCATGCTGCCCTATCAAAATCCATAGTGTAACGGGTAATTTAGCCGGGCCATTCTTTTCATTTCACTCGCTCAAGGAGCTCAAAATAGTGAGCTATTCACGCCATCAACGCTGTGCCAAGACTCGCTTGGACGAGTCTCAGCAGCGTCAACGCATCTGGTTTGTCGGACGGCGCATCCGGCCTCAAATAACCTATTTGGGAAAGGCTCGATGGCAGTCCACCAGCTGTGACGCAGCACTAAGACGATCTCTTGTTATGCGTGTTTCCATGTTCCATCCCCCACCATAAGCTAGACACTAGGCCATCTGGCACCTGGCACTTTTGCCGTGCGGTTGTGTTTTCGTACTCCGTATCGCTGTGCTGTGTGAATAATACAAGCCGGCGTTGAGTGTGATACCACTCCCAAAATCGTTTCTTTTCTGCTCCTGTATGGATCATCAGGCAAGATTTCGAAGGCCTGCGGTTGGTGGGCTGAAAGTGATCAGTTTATTCATATTTGACCCAACTTCATAAGTGTAAAAATCGTCACGTCGCCTGATGTGTCAGCTCGGCGAGTTTTAACATATCGAACGAGACTCCCCCCTAACTCCCAAGACCACTGAGACCGCCATGGATAACCAAGCCGATCGAATGAAGGGGTATCGCTATATTGCGCCCCGACACGTCGACGTACCGAGGATACAAACGTTGCAATCGTCAAATGCCGAGGAAGGAAAAACTAAGCGCGCGTCGATGGCTTGTTTAGAGTGCAAGAAACGCCGAACAAAGGTAGGCATCAAACGATATCCCATCTTCGAAGAGGAGCATGATGGCCAGTCAAAAAAAAACTTTTTCTTTCGGACATATCTATTGACATGTATCTGGTCTTTTCTAGTGCAGCACAGGAAGGCCCTGTGTAGAGTGTGCCACCCACGAACGCGAATGTATATATGACGAGACGGCCGATAAACGTCGCAAGGAGCACGTTATGTCAACGAAAAATCAATTGCAAGCTACCGAGGAAGTCCTTGGCTTCTACCATAAACTGTTGGAGGATCTCTTGCAGTCTCTTCGCCTAGGCAATAAAGACCAGCTGGACGATTTAGTCCAAGTGATCCAAAGCACTGTCAGGAATCATTTGCCGGAGGAACAGCGCGGCTATGAGAGAATCAAAGAAACTGTCAATTCCATACTTGCAGAATATGAAGATGCGGAAGGTACTAGTGATGTAGAGATCGATCAGGGTAAGTTTGAATGGCACTGACAGATTCATCTCACTATAATAGTCGGTTTGATCGAGCTAATGGCAGCATAGATATGATTTCTTGAGTTCGTTTACCAAGCTCTGCTATTCATCGAGAGGCTGGTTGGTCAACGGAAAAAAAAGTGGTTACTAAATACGCCCGGGCACTGGCCCTACATAGTTGTGGTCTCTTGACGCCTGCGGCCTACTACCCCCTCCATTATATGAGGTCCATGGACGATATATCCTGACGCTGTGATCTCTATGAAACGATAGTAATCGTATCCGAATGAAATCGAAAAATGAGGCGAGAGGATAATCTACCAGACCAGGGAATCAAATATGTGTCAAATGTCAGCATGTGAAGTCGCTCAGAGTGAGCAGCCCATGTCGAGTGGCAATCAAACTTGAACCAAAGTTCCATGCCACTGCGAGAGGCTAGCTTTTGATCTCTTCCCGGAATCTTTTATCGGAAATTACACACAGGTGAAAGGCAAAATGGCTGTGGTGTGATTTCTTTTCGATATTGCTTGTATTTAGTAGGTCTCGTCCAAAACAAACAAGCACTTTCAGGAATACATACAACTTCCATGTTATGCTCGATGTTTTACCAACGAGAAAAATATCTAAGTATATCTTTTTTTTCTTCTCGTCCTTCTATGTATCGACGATCCAGGAAGTATGAAAGCATGAAAGTGCAACACTTTAGAATTCAGCTTGGCGCTTCCACACGAGATATTCCATAATCGTGAGGGCGTGAGATTCTGCTAAAAATTCCGTAATGAGAACGCGTTTGTCCCTCAGTTCTCGTGCTTTCGGGTCAAACTATAGGAAAGACCGCAACGCCCAGATAGTCGCAGAATTTGCAATTTGTGGCACGCCGCAGGTGGTTGACCCGTCACCGATTCTGCCCACACAAAACCATGCTCTGGAAGATATGTTTGGCGTTACAGTACGCTGGGTACGAGCTGCCTGCTGAACCTGGTAGCTTGCGTCGGGATAAGAAACTAGAATACGGTCTGTATGTTCAAGCACTGTTTCTGCCTTCAACCTGGCTACCCCAGCTTTCATGTCATGTCTAGTGTGCTTCGACGATCGCCATGCTTCCAGCCGACCGCATCTCCGTATCCGGTCATGGCAAAAGCTGGACCAGAAACAGCTTCTGCAAATTCGCTGCCATGTTTGGCATCCACGGTGGACTCGGAGGAGCCCGAACGAGCCCCCGTAGGAACGTCATGTTTATGTGACTGGATTGTCTTTGTATGGGACTGTGTCTATCACATTATTACCTTGATCTATCTAGAATTGCTATGAAACCCTAACGACTCGTACCCTTTGCATAAGAAGCATCAACTTAACTAGCTGTCTCTGTGACTCATGTCAATTCCGGCCATTCCGACCGTGTGTACTTACTACCTAGGTACTCTTTGTATGGCAACGAGAAAAGGTCAAGTATGGGTAATATATTAAACAGAGTAGATACAGGAATCCAAAGAAATATCTGTCAGTAAAGAGTGGTAAAGAAACAAAGAAATATCTGCCAGTAAAGAGCGGTAAAGAAACATCTAGGAAAGCACAATGAATGAACCTTTTGACTATTGCCAGGTACAGGAGATGATAATATACATGTATCAAATTGTAGAGACTTTATCTTATTAGACTTGTCGCTATTTCTATTCGACTGTTAGGATGAGCTCAGATTGGAAGTGAGAAAAGGACTTACTTTATCTGGTAGAATAATCTAGCCAGCTAAATTGGCAGGGAAATCTGAAAGTAGCCTTGCCACTTCCTGATTGATTTCCAGAGCAACTATAGGTATAGTAGTCCGAGAACTAGACGGTACAGACTCTGGCGCAGCCAAACTACCGCTTCTATCAGAAGGAGAAAACTTCTCGCTAATAGCAGCAGCAGCAAGACGTACTGATAAGGTAAAACCATTATCATTAAAGTCTTGATACATTCTCGAAATTTGCTCATGCAAGTCCGGAGGCGGCTAATACTACTGTTAGCTTGATCAAAGGTAACTAAATGCCAGCTAACATACCTGTTCACAGCATTTTGATTGCATCCTGCACTGGTGACAAGCTTTATTTCGTGTTCCATGAATTTCATGATACATGTTCTGGCACGGATGTGAATCCCATACGGGACGTGACATGGCCCGAATACATGCTTTGCAAGGTATGGAGCGGAGATCTCCAAATAGCCGAGAATGTTTGTTTTGGGCTTGAGCTTCGGCCTGAGTTTCGCCCTTTGATAATAGTCCATTATGAGCTGCCCCAGAAATGGTGCTTGATGATAACGGAGTAGGACTGGTAGATGGTATATGGCTTGAGTTAGAACTCATTGCAGAGCTTGAATCAGTGCCGGAAGGCGCTGAAGAGCCTGAAATACCACCTGCCCTAGCTAAGGCCGGCATTGCTTGTCTGTGTTGGTCGTAGCACTTCTTTACCAATTCCAGGACAACTTCATCTAAATCATGCACATGTTTCTGAAGAGCTAAAAATTCCAATTTTTGTTCACATCTGCGGGCTCGCTTGCGGAGCTTTCTTAACTACGCAGGCCGCGTGTTCGTGCCTCATCGGTCAGGACTTGCTGTGCGTTGCTGCCGTTTTGTCTCGCCTGAAGGTTATTCGGCATTCCTTGGTTATGGTGTGAATTGGATTGGACGGTATTCATTTCGACGAAAAGATCCTGAGCTAAAGTTGAGCTGAAAGTGTGTTCAGATTGTAAGTAAAGAAGCTAGGTGGATGAAAAGCGAATATTAGATAAAAGAAGATAATAAACAAAGCATGACTGACTGGCTTCGATGAAATTATAAGTGGGAGGAAGAAGATGAAGACGAAGAAGTAGACAGTGAAGAAGAGTGTAATACAGATATAAAGAACCACTCACTGACTTTGGTGGGTTTATGTGTGAGAGGAAGAAGAAAAACAGTAGATGAAGGAGAGGTAAAGGAAGAAGGAAGAACCGCTCACTGACTTTGATGGGTTTATGTGTGAGAGGAAGAAGAAGAAGGAGAAAGTACAGTTGATGAAGGAGAGGACATCCATGATTTCGGCGCAAAATAAATATTTGGCCAACGCGCTTTCTACGCGACGCGCAACGCGTAACTATTATAACGAATCTAGCTTGTTCGATGTTCGGTGTTCCTGAATCCTAATAGTACATACGTAGTACGTAGTTGCTCCATACTATGTACTTTTCGTATTTTGGAAGCATGAAATGAAAATCAAGTTCAATGCGGGCCAAACTTGGCTACATTAGTAGTACATACTAGTCTACGACTCTACGTACTAACTAAGCCTACAAGTAGCTAGCCAGCGCAGTCCGAGGTGTATTAGATTGCTAGTTCGTACGGCCAAAGCATTACGGCGACGGTCAATGAGAGCATACGAATCAGGGGGTCTGAGCGCAGTGAGCGGTCTCATTTCCTAGTGACTGGTCAACCGTCACTGTAGTACTCCGGAACACGGCGGATTCAGAATGCGTTTCAGGTCTCTAGGTAGTAGGTATAGGTAGTATGTATATAGTTAGTACGGAGTACGGGCGGTATAGTTGTAAAAGAAGCATATTTGATCCAGTGTTGTAGCCAACATACATAGTACAAGGACCTCAAAGCAATCAATCACATAGTTACAATTCTCCTAGAAAATCATTGGGGCGTGATATCCGCACCGGGATTTTACTAAAAACACCCGGCTATACCTTTAAAGGTTAGTTTGAATTACGAGCAATTACACAAAGAAATTCTTAGCCTTCGTGCTAGTTGCAAAAACTTTGATAACTATACTCTTAGCATAGCTGATACCTTATATGGAATTCTGGAGGCCTAAGGCATTAATTTAGACTTTCTAGTTACTATTACGTACCTAGGCCTCGCTAACATGTAGTAGGCCTCGTTAACGTATAGTAGGCCTCATCAACATACTGCCTCATCAACGTACTACCTCGTCAACGTATTGCCTCGTTAACGTACTACCTCGTCAACGTATTGCCTCGTTAACGTACTGCCTCGTTAACATACCAGGCCTTGTCAACACATAATAGGCCTCATTAACATACTAAATAGCTTCATACTAGCCATATAGTCTATATAACCTAAAAGGGGGCCTATTAATATATCAATGAGCTCTGTTGGACAGAATGGTATTTTATCTAAACTAATCCTTTCGGGATTGGTGAACGATATGTCAGACAAGCTGGCTTTCCAATGAAGCCATCGCATGAAGCAATCAATCCGAAACCATTATGTGTAAGAGAAATGTCCCAAGTTTAACTACTCCGTGGGATAGCTTACAAATCATCCCACCAACAAGGTCTATATACCTGGCTTTAGAACATCATGTACTTAGAAGGAGAGGGAAGAGAAAACATACAATTTATACCAGTTAACCGGTGTTACCAAGTTGTAGAATACGAAGGCTTTAGACAAGATCTAGTACATTAACAAGGCAATACGTTAATAAGGCCTAGTACATTGACAAGGCCTATTATACGTTAACAAGACAGTACATTAACAAGACAGTACATTGACGAGGCGGTACAATGACGAGGCAGTACAATGACAGTAACAGACTTTAGGGCTGTTGATGATACGATATCGGCATCATTTTTTCATATCGCCAATCGTCATTTGTCTTTGAGGAGTAAATAGTATCTGCTGCTGCTATATGCGTTGAGTCTCCTTCGACACGTGACTCGCTCATCACGCCCTGCTCCAAAAACACGATGTTATTTCGCGTAGATAGATTCCTCTTACTTTGCTTCTTAAGCAGATACCAGTTTCCTATGCGTTAACTGATCCCTCACTTTACCAAGATCCCAGAATTTTCTTTATTCATAATCGACTATCAACTATCGACAATCGAAGTTTATACCAGCCCTCTTACAGTCTTACTCATCACGATATCTCGTTACATACACTTCCAAATGCGTACGCGGCAGAAACGTCTCAACTACCGAGTTCTAAATGACGGTAGTGACGACGAAGCTCTACCTGAGGATCGAATTGATCGATTGAGCGAATCACCAAGCAACTTAGCTCCTACTATGCCAGCCAGTCAAGAAGACGTGGATGCCCTCACCAATATACCAGATGGTGAACTCTTGCCTTCTGAGTCAGCATCACAATTGCCAGTATTACAAGAAAGACCAGTAGATACTGAGGCTTCAAGTACTTCTCATAACCCGTTTCGTCCATACCGTCAACGACCAGCACCTGCCACCGAGTGGATATGGGCATATTTCGAGACAACAGCTGTTGATCGGCCATGGTTGATTAAGAAGACCAATAAAAGGAGACTGATCGATCGAGAGATTCGGTGTACATATGTTGATGAAAAGACAAGGATAAGATGTCGCTGGCAAACCTCGGATTCCCAGAGACAAAATACCACAAGTACTATGAAAACGCACCTGATGAAGCATAACATTAACCCTCCGATCTCTGATATACAGTCAACGAAGAACGAACCGGACATTCGAAGTTTCATGGGTGGAAAAGAGAATTTCACTCCTCAAGAAGTCCTCGAGAAGAATATTATTCGCTGGATTGTAACTGACATGAAAGCCTTTACCACCGTCGAGTCTCCAGAGTTCCAACAAATCTTCCGAGATATCCCAGGAATTGAGCCTCCATTCACTTCTCGCCATACTTTGCGGGATCAGATTGCGCAAGAGTTCAATGCACAGCGCACCGGGTTGAAAAATGAGCTAGCATTGACTTGTAAGACCATTGCTTTGTCACTAGATGTCTGGACGAGCCAAAACCAACTTCCCATTTTAGGAATAATAGGTCATTGGCTGACCGAGGAGTTTGAGTACCGGGAGAGATTATTGGAGTTTACTGAACTCCAAGGCACTCACAGCGGGGAGAATCTGGCAAATGCAGTAGAGAATATGCTTGTCGATCTGGGTCTCGAGGGAAAGCTTATCTCCGTTACTGGCGACAACGCCAGTAACAATGAGTTGATGGCCTCAGAGTTATACTTCAGTTTGAAAGACCGACTTGGGGGAGAAGGAAGTCCGACACTTCTTTATCACGGCTTGGATAGCTATGTCCGCTGCTTGGCTCATGTCCTCAACCTCATTGTGAAAGATATCCTCCGCGCCTTGGAGTCGAGTGATATAGATGAAGCACAAGCTGCTTGTGACAGCTTGCGAGATGGTAGCCTGATCACCAATCAGTCAGCTATAGGAAGACTCAGGATCCTCGCTCTATGGATTAATCGAAGTCCTCAACGCCGACAAAAATGGAAAGAAATTTGCAAATTGAATGATCTTCCAGACAAATTCATTGAATATGATGTTGCTACCCGATGGAATTCAACATTTCGGATGATTAATGATGGCTTGAAATCAAAACAACAAATAAATAAGTTTCTCGAGCTTCAGAAGGAACTTCCGCCCTTTACTGTCGACGATTGGTCCCGGCTTGAGCAGATTCACCAAGTTCTTGAAAAATTCAATGAGTTCACATCATTTGTTTCAAAACGAAATCCACAAATCAGCCTTGCCGTCCCTATTTACTACGAACTACATGAACTACTTGATGATGCAAGTCAACGCAATGGTGACTTTTCAACACTAGATCAAGATATTGCAACTGCAGTGAAAGAGGGTATGATGAAGTACGAAAAATACTACTCTTTCATGGACGACTGCGATACATATTACATTGCTCTTGTGTTGGATCCCAGAGTCAAAGG
>JAMAFX010000143.1:0-58645 GCA_023625875.1 Trichocomaceae sp. PYS4502
ATTAGTATGGAACCGTCCATACTAATCCATACTGGGTATGGATTGAATCGGGTATTATGGTATGGAAAACCAGCCTGACCCCTAGAGCAAACTATCTTATTTTAAGATAAACTGGAGTCTGGTGAGCTGGTCTGCCCTATACTCTCTATCGCGTAAATTGGACCATTTCTACATTATTGAGGACATGGGAGTAAGTGAGGTCAGTGCGGAGGGTGAGCAACAGGGTGAGGAGAGGGGGCAGTGGTGAGGATAAAGCGGCGGGCCACACGCGCTAATCCGGAAATCAAATACCCACGATCTCTCTATAACTACCTAGGTAGGTAGTAGTTCTATCTCAGGGGCGAAGAGATGGCGCCGAGCTCGAGAGAATGCAACTCCTACGTTACCTAGGTAAGATCTATCTCATAAAAGTACAGAGTCAATAGACTGAGGGTTAGGTATGTCTCAGCCGTATTTGCATCACTCAAGATATGCATTCACCACCTATCTATATGAGTATATCGATATAATTACAGAAACCTGCAAGTACGTATTTGTGATAAAAAACGCCAGTGACCAAGAGATGAAACGCCGACGCCGTCCATGCATTTTTTTTAGATTCCTCAGCATCAAATAAACGAAAATAATGAAGTAAAACAGTTAGATACTCGCCCTCCTCGGCGCCATGGTCCTTCTCAGCTTCTTCTCCTCAGTCGACTCCTCCAGCACAGGCAATGTGCCCTCGTTCTTCAGCTTCTCCAGGAACATTTTGCCGTATGCATACCCGACCTCATAGATCTCATCAAACCGGCCAAACTCCAACGTGCCATATGGATCGATAGGGGGCCGCATATAGAGACATCCGGGCATGGTTTTTGCACGCTCCAAACTGTCCACAGACGAGACGTAAGCGAGCCGGGCCTGGATCTCGCTGAGCGTGATGGGGTTCGGGGTCGTCGAGAACGGGTTCCAGCGGTTGGCAAACGTCCAGAACCCAGAGAGTGTGTCACCATAGTCTTGCGGCGTGTTGTCATCTAGTGCACCGACGTCCACGGCGAGAATGATGTCGGCCCCGAGGCTCTTCATATGTGCCACAGTCAGGTTGTCAACGTACCCACCGTCTAACAGCAGACTGCCCTCGTCGCAAAGAGGTGGTATCAAGCCCGCCAGAGACATCGATGCGCGCACATATCGCCAAACGTATCCAGAGGAATGGAACTCGTTTCGTGATTTGCTGATGTTAGTCGTGTTGCAGTAAAATTCAAGCCAAAAGTCTTCGATTTGGCTGTCCCCAAACGTCTTGAAGATACCCCGGTTGAATTCATGCCCCGTTGTGTATGATACAGCTGGATATGTCAAATCGAGGGCAAATCGCCAGATACTGCCCATTCGACCAGCAAATTTCTTCGCACGACCAAACATGGGCACAACATCGGCATCTCGTGCGTATAGCGCGCCGATGAACGACCCTATAGACGTACCTCCAACGATGTCTATGGGGATCCCAGCCTCCTCAATCGCTTTAATGACGCCTACATGGGCAATACCTCGAGCACCACCTCCACCAAGAACGAGTCCCACTGATTTCCCGCACAACCGACGCCCCAGCCGGTGAAAATCGCCCTTAAACGGCGTCTGCTGTGAATAAAGTGGTGTCTGACGGATACGACGAGACGTGTACTTTTGAATTTCAGCTTGAATAACCTGCACTCGTTGCTTCAACGCTGTTCCGAACCGCTTGGTTTGAGGGTGCGCAGGCTCAGTGGTGAGGCGATATGACATCTGGACGTGGTGATGTCCGCCGTTTATCCACATACGATTTTTCAACCAGCGACGCGTCAACCCTGGCGGACAGTATCGCTCAGCGTGGAGTAGGACGAGCTCCTTGCGTGCTGTGGTCTTCATGCCAAGTAAGAACCGTTCATATTCGCCAATGCTAGCTGAGCCTTCTGCAAGCCCGACCAAAAGAATGCAATCAGCCTGGGTAATACACGTCTGCGTCCATGGCGCGTTGACATTAGTATCGGCAATATACAGCACCATCCCATACTTCTCCTCGAGGTCAGCCAAGTATTGCGCTAGCTTGAGCTTTCCCATCTTGCTAAACGCATGCCGACCTAGATGATTCAAGATGGCTGCCTGATTGAGAGACGTAACTCCATTCGTTACGCCGATCTGAGTGAATGCGTTCAAGAGCCGATTTCCAAATTCAACTACCGGAACGCCCGCGGTTACAGGCAAAATAGCCACGGTGCGCATGTTGATCGTTGACGTAGCCGTACTAGCTGTATTCATGTCGCGGGGGAAATATGACGTGTCTGCCAGAGGGTTGTATACGATGTCCCTCATGCGCTGAGCGATCAATTTCGAGATCTGAATAGTGATACCAGGATGTTCTTGCGCCAGACTGTTGAATAACGACCGTGGGAACTTTGCCAACTCGGTATCGCGGATCGCGTGTAGCGTTGCTGGGCGAGTCGACTCGGTCATTACCTCCAGCTCTCCTACGCTCTCGCCCTGGCCGTACTCTCCGAGGACTCTAATCTTCCCTCCTGAGCCCTCGAGTACCGAGCGGAGCCGCCCATTGAGGACAATGTAAATAGCATCACTATCATCACCTCGGTGGTGAATGACCTGGCCGGCATTTACTTGCACCCATTCCAAAGCAAAGTCGATATGCAAAATCAATCTAGGCAAAACGCTAGTCAACCGCTTAGCTAGTGTCAACAAAACAATAGGGTATCGCTCGGCGATGCGCTCAAGCGTTGCACGTGGAAGAAAGCCCACGTAAACATCCGTTTTTGCGACAACGTCGGTGAAGGAACGGTACGAAGCGATAGAGCCTACGTATCCCTGCATGCCACCTGGTTTGATGAGGTATAGTGACTTCCTGGAGATTTTGCGGCGTTTCGAATCAGAATGGGTACCACGGGACGAGCCAGTCGCGGTCCGTTTCAATGTGGGAAACGCTTCCTGCTCGTGTTCATGGGAGCTACCGACGATATCATCAGTACGATCGTTGGCCGGCACGCCTACATCTAGGAACCCATCAATAACGTAATATAGACCCGGGTTCCGTTCGCCTTGTTCGACCAAAACAGATCCCTGAGGGAAGGAGACTATTTCGATTTCACTTCTCAGCTCCTCTCTCAGGTTATGCACGGGTGAGGTTCCTCCGGCACTGGTAACAGACATGGACATCAGAGAGTCAGTATCCGCATCATCAAACGGATCCATGAAGCCAAACGCATTGTTGAACACCGCTTTTTGTCTTCTGGAGTCGTACGAGACAAGCTTGGGGGACTGCTCCCCAGAGTATGACTTTCGAAGGGCATCTCGAGTGCTAGACGTCAGACCGATGCCTTTCATCATGCATTCGACGACCGATTCTCGGAAGATACCGTCCTCGTCAACGGGATCTCTCCGAGAGAAAGGTAAACTAGTTATATGCATCGTTGCTCCCCGAAATGGTGAGTGTTCCATCTGGGAAAGAGGCGTTGTGACTTCCGGCGATATCATTTCATGAGAAGGGGCTCTAGGGGCCATTTCTGGCCGCTTGCCATAGCGATTGAGATTTATAGTAGATAGAAGATCACCTGGAATAGCGCCTGTGTTAGACGGGGCACGATTTGATGAGTAATCGTCCCCTGACATGGAGAGCTGTCTGCGCGAGGTAGATATCTTGGCTTGAAGAGCGGCATCTTTTCTCAATGAGCTGCTTGACCGGCGCCTGCGGTGAGCCTGAGGATTGTGCAGTGCAATTCCTTTTGAATCGTCATTTGGGCCCAGTCGGTCTCTCTCCTGTCTAAACTTGTCTTTTAATCTTTCAAGTGCGCTGCCTCGAAGGTCGTTGGGCAAGTCATATGCGGTGAATTTGCTCAACTGTCTGTCAATGCTGAGGACTTCCGTATCAAGGCCCAAGTACGAATGTGCAGTGGAGAAGGTGACCCTCTGTAAGCGGGTCAGAATGACCTGAACAATATGTGCTGTAGCTCGAGGATACATCCTTGTGAGACGTCGAAAGGCACTAGCTGGGATGATTGCAATGGTGGTATCGACCATTGCACGCGCAACAATGTCAGGGTGAACTGATTTTGCTCTGCGCATCTTACGGCGACCTTGGTGTGGTGGTGGTGGTGTTTGATCCGCAGTGGTCGTACCGGTGTTGTTAATGGAGTTATTATTTTCTGCATTTTCCTCCAGATCCAATGGCGGCACAGTAGGTAAAGCAGACACTCCCAGACCGTCTGCGTTCTCCTGGTGGTCCAATGAATTGGTTTGCACAAAACCCACAGGGCTTCCCGGCATAGACGTAGGGACGAGAGACTTGCTAGAAAGATTTCTGCTGTTATCATCGCTACCGTGGCGCAAATGAACATCTTCGGTGAATAAGGTCAGAATTGAGAAGAGCGACGACATGGATGCCCCATTTTTGACTTCTGTCAGTAGCTGGTATCCCTGATTCCCATCCATATGGGTTGTCTCATCATCGTCCGTATCTTCTGGGACAAGCGCATTCTGGTGGACAAAGTCGTTTCCTCGAATGGACTTGACGAAGATTTGTACCAGGCCATCCACCACCAAACAAAAGCCCTTTTCCTCCTCCAGCAGCAATGTTTCTCCGGCCATCAACTTCCTAGTCTGCATTGTCCGCGTCAGCTCGTGAAAGACTGGGCGTTCGAGATATCCAAAGACTTTGATGGCGCTGAGGAATTCGTCTAGGTAATTGGCTAGTCCGGGCTTCGAATCGCCTTCTTGCGTATCGGGAAACAGATCGATCTCCGGTTCTTTACGCTGCGGCTCGGGAGGAAGACGGCTGTACATATTCAAGTACCGGTAGCGAATGAACCAGATGCCGGTGGACACGGCGAGGCCGAAAATCAGCATTCTGCATTATATGCATCAGTCTTTGCTTAGAGATAGGAAGGGGGCCACATACAAGGTGGTGAAATTCATGGTGAATGTCAGGCTCATCGAGAACAGCGTGAAGAGCCAGGTCGGGAGCGTGATGGTCGCGAACCCAATCACCCAGAACAGGACACTGGGAATAGTATGTAGGAAGAACACCAGCAGCAGTCCCAACGCGCCTGACGTTGCACCCTCTACTGGCGGGGGCACAGCCGGTAGCGTGCGCCATGCGGCCATGGAGGGGGAGGAGGCCGCGGCGGGGATAGTCTCGCTCAGCGAGAGCGGAGGGACAGAGAAGGGCACAGCAGAAATTGCTGCTACTTGAGGTCCAGCTTCGGCTTCGGCTTCGCCTTCAGCATCAGCATCAGTATCGGCATCGGCATCAGCTCCGGCGGCTTGGGCGGCAGCGTCGTCGTCTGGCAATGCCATGATGCTACCTAGGTATGCCCAATATCATGGAGAGTATCCACTCCCCAAGCGTGAACGCCGAACGGGCGACTGGCCGTAGATAAGCACACAGTGGTACGGTGGTATCTGCAGCTAGTACTAGTCAGAGGACCATTGGTTCGAGGCAATTGCCGACCGTAGGAAGCGGCATGGGATGTTGTCGTTGACGGTTGAGAGTGTGTCGGATGTCGTGAGTCGTGAGTGAGCCGAGATGCTGGATGCTGATTGGCCGAGGCTGGCCTTTGGACTCGTGCGGGCAGCGCCTGCTGTGATTGAGCGATACTACTACTATTAACTATTAACTACCAAGCAGTGAAGCACGTACATACGATGGCCACTGTTTATCCTTATACAGGCATCGGAAAGGTTCCTATCTTCATTACTGTACTGTACATTACTCCACTGGCAAGATCTCCTCACGCGAACTGCCATCAAGAAGCTGGCCTTTCCATTGAGACCGAGCGGACAACTCAAAGGAGCTTGGCCGGCGCCCATTGGTAGACCCGACGGAGACAGCAAAGCTCTCTACCTTCTGGATATGGGAGGTGACGCCGGGCTTAAGGGACTGCAACGGCGCGACAGTAACCGTCGTCGTACACCCATAGCCCATGGACTCACTTGATGCCGAGATTGGAAATGGCCCCCCCTCTTTTTTAAAGCGAGCAATTTGACGGCGAATAGCCCTCAGCAGAGGCCGATAACTTGGTACACACGCCGAGATAATACCAATACAGTGCTCTACTTGTGAAAGTAGTAGGGCGGGGACTTCTTCCCATGCCGGGTCTCCAGACTGGACCGAAGTGACTTTGACGCAGCGCATAATAGCGACGATGCACGCGCTTTGCACATCCGAGCCTATACTCAGTGATCCTTTCCTGATGTTGGATGGGATTTTAGGCTGCTTACCAGGTGCCCATGCCAAAGACTGCCAGCAGATTAATCTTCTTTCGCTGAGACATTTGTAGCTGATAGATCAAAGGAATAGGCATCCCCAGCATGAGAACGTCTGTTATAATGTTCAGGATCCCACCTGCTAGCACCGCCGCGTAGTAGTTGAGACAGGTGCCCGGCACTTCCGGGTCCCAGTGCGAGTCGATTGGTAGGCATTGCACGATCGTGAGAACAATGAAAATCAGACAGTATGTGATGTTGACTCCCATCATGGCCCATACCGCTAATCTAAACCTAGGTATTGGGAAAATACGGAGGTAGAGAGCTAAAATCGAAGCTTTGATGAGCAGAACGGTGAGTACATAGAATATCTCGACCACTGTCATTGTCTACCGGACAGAAGATCAGTCTGTGTCATCGTTGAGTGGCATGTGGAAACTTACAATGACAAAGTCTTTGACATTGGCTAAGGCCGGGCCATGCTTCCCCATTCCATAATGACATGAAAGTACTGTCAATGCAAAGTAAATGGTGTATAGCAGCTGGGAATAATAGATAGGTTAGGTGCTTCCTCGACCTCGCCTGTTTGCGTCGGAGAACACATACCACAGCCGTAATGATTAAGTAGTCGTCCGCACCCGCCCCGAAGACGGTCTGTTTTCTCGCCCAAAGTCGTAATCCCACAGCTATATAGGCTGTAACCAGCGTAACAATGCCACAACTGAGGATATCACCAACTGAATCACCGGCTGCCTCGTGGACCGTAGATGAGGACATGATCTCGTGAATCGAAGTTGATAGGATCAGTGAAATTAGAAGCTTGTGAAACGAAATAGGAACTTGTGTGCTCTTTAACTTGTTACCAGGAAGCGGACGCTGCTCACTTCACCGGGCACAAGTGATCTATATGGGCGATCGATCCTGGTAAGCATGCATACCGCACGGGCACTGTCAATTATACCCCTGATCTTCAGACATGATGGTCAGACATGTTGCTGTTCACTCCGCACAGGACCCTTGATGCCAATGGTCAGACATATTCTTATACCTAGGTATCAGGGTAAAGATTCCAGGCTACGCTACCAGTTTCGATGCTCAGTTACGGAGTACTCCGTACCAGATTAGAAGCAGAGAAGATGCTCCGCCCTTCCAGACATTAAAGCTTAAACACGACTCCGGATGAGTCGATGATTGCCCAGTAGGGGCCACTGTATAAAAGCAATGTATACCTAGGTACAGGGCTACTTCCGCCATGGCCAGACCGGTAAGCCCTCTTCGCTTGTTCTCAGGTACGTCTACCAGGGTAAAATTGCCACAAAATTAGCACACACACACGGTACAATATTATTGAATTGCGATCTGTGCGGGATACGATTATCTTCGAATTTTCCCAGGATGTGGCGCTTCCTGTTTTCGGCAAATGCACAGAAAACCGTCATAGCGAGGCTAACCGCTTGCATATCTAATTAACTTAAGTAGCTGTGCTCGGGGCATTTCTAAGAAGGAAAATCTTATTAGCCTTGATACATAAGGCATATGAAAGGCAGGTGTTCTCGCACCCACAGCCTTTGAAATCTTCAATCGTACCTACAAGAAGGGAATCGCTACGTCCTATCAAAACAGGGGTGCGGGTGTAGTAGAAATTCCCTGCATTGATGGAACGTGCTCGTTTCTAAACTTACTTAACATTTTATCTAGTGTAAAAGTCTAATAGTAGATTACTCGGACCTAGAACTTCTATCACAAGAAAATACCTGATGAAACCTATACCTATAAAACCGTACTTTTGTCTAGTATTGTTCTATCTGCTTCTCAATGTAGATGACCACCTAGGAAGAGATGTAGAATAGGTACTCGCGTAAGATTCCTCTTGCCGATCTATTCTACCTGAGGATGCATATACATGTAATTGATATTTACCTAAGCAATCACTACGGCTTACATGTTACAACCTTGCCCATGTAAATCTTGTATACGTGTTTAATTTCATTAGATAGTTGATTCTCTGCATTGAGACCAATAACTCGTAAACATTTCTTCTAGAGCTTGGAGCCCCATTGCAAGCGTCCTCCTACAAGACCTGCCATCAGCATATCCTTATCCAATATTGGTTAAGGTTCACGCTCTGACGACGGTTCCAGCGTCTGGATAGACCGACATCTCCCTTGGTCGATTTTTGTCTCTGCATAGTAACGCCCTAAATTCTAATCAATAGTGAGAATTTTTTTCTTGCCCATTGCCAGAGTATCCTAGACAGGACGACGCGGTCCTCATCTTCTTGGCCCCAACCTGACCTTGTCAATATTCAGTTGGTGCTACTATAACTCTCGAAAAATATGGGAATAAAGATGGCAGATTTGCAAGCTCAGCAGCGTGCAAAGCTGAACAGCTTACAGCGTGTTGTTTACCTAGGTACGATGACACCAAGGCTGGACGTGGGTGGAAAGGCGACCCTGCTGTCAACGGTGTTTATATATAAACCGGCCATCGAGCCGTCCTGGAAAGGAAAACATTTATCCTTCGAGATGAGAGGCTTCCGCTTTTCATACGTTGATCCATTCAGTTGCGGTCAATGATCAAGTCTTTGGTCAAACCTCTATTGCAAGGGGTAGCCCGGTGGCTAATGTCAGTACGTAATGCTCACACACGATGTGCTTTGAATGTAATTTAGAAAACGCCGATGCTGTTAGATTATTAGATATTTACATGAAGACAGAGAAGGATACACCCAGAGCTTAGGGTTCCGTCAAGATGCCGGCAAGGGCACAGTTATCCGACTCCCTGGTACGTCGCAAATGTCATAACTTGAGTTTATCCGAGATAGGTATATCGATCAATGTACGGTAAATCATTAACTGCATCCTAAAACCACCAAAGCTACTGCTGCACTAAGACCTCAATCAAAAATACCCAACATATCAGTCTACCTATCACACTGAAAATATCATAGACTCCCGCCTCTGAAAGAAAATTAACTTTTCAGCTTGTTCTTTGCCAAGCCACTGGCTCTTTGGATTTCAGTATCCCCAAACCCATTTTGCAGTGTGTCTACCAGACCTCTTAATGGAAACGAGAGATGCTGGCTCACGTCTGAATCACTTCCAGTAGGCATGAGATGCTCCAGCCTTAAAGGAACATCGTTGATGGTTGTTGGATCAATCAAGTTGCCTGGTGAAAAGACGGCCTTGTTCAAGATGCATTGTCTATCACCGTCACTGTACCATAAGTGTACAGATAGCTTGAAAGTGCCAACCAGTGAAATTCCCTTGGTATGATACCATTGTAAAATATGTCTGGAAAGTGCTCGATGACGCATCTGTTGAAAGTCAGCAGCAGATAATTCCCATTTGTCGTTTAAAGTATGCCGCCTATCTGTCTCCTGAACATCAATAAGTATCACAAGCTTAGTTTGACCTAAGCTCCCTTCCAACCATCGCTCCGCGTCATTATAGAGCTTGCTTGTAGTCTCACTAATGCCAACCTCAAGAACCACAGCTGGCCATTCAGCTCCAGACTCCTTGAGAGATGCATCTGCTAGTTTTATAGATCCATCAAAGTCGCCGGCCAATGAATAATCTGAGAAATATTAGATTTATGAACTAATGCATATGATGAGGTTATTAACATACATGTGCTGCCGGTCAAGGAGTAGAGTGAGCCAGTAGCGGCATTCAGCCTGTCTCGTATTTGATAGAAGACTTCACGGACCGCATCAGCTGCAGCCTCATGCATCCATCCTGGGCCTCCTTTCAAGACAATATGTTCGTTCTGTGCATCATACTCGACACCATAAATATTATCACCAATTTTGTCGAGCCAGTTCCAATACTCAGCAGGGGAGACCTTGAACTTGTCAAGAACAAGAGAATGCTCAGAGATACGTCTCAGTTCAATTATATCATCAGCGGAAAGATCATTCAATAAGTGAACTTGAGCAAGGATACGTTCAATTTGATCTTGTGCCTGATCCTCCATGTTGGTAGGGATTGATACATCTGCAGGAGCCTTTCGATAACCATGGGTCCTGGGCACATTTTTATGACCCGGAGCGCGGGTTAGTAAAAGATATTGACTCCCAAAGGTCGACAAAGTGACACTTGGTCGGTGGGTCTGTAGTAGCTCGGTCATTTGAAACCCTACTTATCGTCCTTAAGGAGGAGACCAATAGATCTCGACCAATCGGGTATTGAAGATGCTGATGTTGAAGAGAGAAGATGGCAAGATGAAATCTTCTGATTGACAAGATTGATATATATAAAAACAATCATTAGGAATATTCATTGTTATCTGTAACATGTTTTCTATAGTTCATTATTTCCTGATGCTTTAGTGTCTTCTTTGACATTATCAGCACGGAATACACTCTTTGAAGAAAATAAAACTGAATACTGCTATACCCTAACTTTAACATGGGCTTAGGAGTCATTCATTACCTATAGTAATGCAAACAGCACGGCCAAGTTGCATAGCTGTCCATGTAAGTACTTCGTCATTCAAGTTGATTCGCTGGAAGCCTGCAACTTCAAAGAGCTATTCTTGCTGGAAACTTCCTTTATGATACATAAAGGGCTTTATAGGATGGGCCACTTTATGTGTACAGTCACTGTAGTGTACATAAAATAGACTAGCGTGTTTCATTGCTGTTTGAAGTAGATGTGTGAAAGCAATATGAAAGTTCTCGCAAGGGAAATTGAATTTGCACGGTACTAGGGGGGGGGGGTCGCAGAATATGAAGGCTTTGAGCGGAACCGAAGAGGATGTTGCTGGGGAACTTCCATAACTGATATATGTGGGATTGAGATTCCTTTATAAGGTATATACTTGTTGTAGCCGAAGCTGCGTAATTCTGTAGAGTAATCTCAGTTCCTCAAGACAGCACCTCTCTACTGCCTAGGGTTCGACGGCAAATAGCCCTAGTTCCTACTATGTTAGTATGTAATTGTATTACAATAGTTTGTAATTAATTAACTAGCGGGGCCACCACTTTTATGTATAGGCCAGTAAAATTTCTTATAAATTCCTTTATAACGAGGATTTTCATCTATATAACGGATTTTAAAAGATCTCCTTGACCCTAATAGGCCGATTGAGGCTCCTTCGTACGTTCTCATTGGCGGCAGTATGTTGTCAGTACAATCCCGGAACTGGTAAAATACTTTGAACCGAACACTCCACAATGCTTTTTCTTGTATATCGACGCTGTTGGAACGACAGGCAAATCATTTATAGATTATTAAATTAGCTGCGTTCGCCATTTGTTCGCACACCGTAGATCAAATCTCTACGCAAACCAACCACCATGTCTGATCATCCCACCATTCGCCTAGCTACTGAGGCCGGTAAGTCTTCCTGATCGACTGCGATAAAATTAGTGCCCCTACCTAACACCGACACAGACGTCCCTTATATCCTTCAATTCATTCGCGAACTTGCGGACTACGAACACGCCCTTGATGAGGTTGAGGCCACTCATGAATCACTCTTAGCCACCCTGTCATTTCCTGGAACAGAGCCCAAAAAGGGCTCAACATATACCGCCCTCGTTATTCCACCGGCAACGGCCGAAAGGCCTAATCCCGTGCCTGTCGGAATGGCACTTCATTTTTATAACTACTCGACATGGCGATCTGCACCAGGCATATATCTCGAAGACTTATACGTCCAGCCCTCTGAGCGAGGTAAAGGTTATGGATTGGCGCTGTTTCGATTCTTGGCGCAGGAAGTGCACAAGGTTGGTGGCAAAAGGTTAGAATGGAGTGTGCTGAAGTGGAATGAGCCGAGCATTAAATTTTATAAGGCACTAGGTGCGAAAGAGATGACGGAGTGGGCGAAGATGATGCTCGATGGAGAGGCATTGGATAAGCTGGCTGCTTAATTTCATGTCTCCGAGGTCCACTCTAGTTGAACGTGTGATTTGAGCATTTCATTCGGATTAGTGACTTCTGTTGCCTTTGCCTCGTCGACTGTCTTGCTCAGAATAAAGGTTGAGAACAAGTTCACAATATTAGCATCCATTTTCTATAGATCCATGTTTAGCGAATCAGCATGTCTGCTCTATCTATACAAGTATAATAAATTCTCACGTGCTGGGAAGCTATGCAAGAACCTTGGAAAGATATCATGAGAATCTAGATAGATAAGAAGTATTAATTTTTCTAATCTCTACCATAGAGGACTACTTCCTGATAAAGCCGAATTACGTTCTAGATATCTCAATTTATCCCTGAAAAGGAATTCCAAGGTATTTCTGCTCTTATTCTTCTTCTTCTTCTTCTTCTTCTTCTTCTTATTATCATCATGGCCGTCATGTTTTTTCCTTTCTCTTATCATCATCTTCTTTCTTCTCCACTCTTTAATGAGCTCGGCTTCGCATTGCTGATAGTATCGATACCAGCTCCGATGCACATATTGAGCTATTCTGCCAATTTTTTCTAGACAGGCTAAAAGCGAAACATGAGGATAAGGACTTAGGGTTGTTTCGCATTCCATAGCTGCTTTATTGAACGCAATAGAAATAGAACCAATCATACCCGCTGCTTCAAGAGTCAACGATTCCGAATTGCAAGGCATTTTTTGATCTTGGAATTAGAGAATGTCAAACGGAAGTCCTTGTTAAATAAAGTATGCTATCATGAGTAAAAGAATGGAGTTATGGTTGAAATACAGCTTCCGTCGAGGGTGGACTACGTTTACGAGCTTTGCAGTAGACAAACGTGGCTCGGACCTTCGACTCCGCGGCCACATGCCCACGAGCGTTGGTTCTTGGTTGAGAAGAGTCCCAAGACCCCGGCCTTCATTCGTCCAACCAGTGTGTACAGGGAACACTGCAACCAAGCTTAGTGTTTAGTGCTATGGCGTCAGAGCTGTAACCCTTATCATGAGGGGCGTTGTTGCGGTGATACTTGGTTTTGATTGACAGTGACGGAGCTCATGTGTTCGCCATCTTTTCCGATACCATCCGAGACATGGCAATATATATATATATATATATATATATTTCTCTCCTGTTCTGGTTCTCTGTCCTGTCCTCTGTCCGTACGTACCTTACCTTGGGGTGTTTTGTTATCTTATCGCTGGCTGATCCCCTCCGATAAGTATTAAGCTCTAACCGCTTTCGGTACCCGAGGTGCGACTCATCCAAGCTGTGAGTCAGCGCAGCGTTACTGCCTATTCCTGTTTGCATAATAATACCTTCAACACAGCCAGCCACTTTGGTTGACATACAATAAAGACAGACCTGCTCTCTTTCCCGGCAATCTGTGTCTTAATCTTGAGTTGTTCTTTGTGCAGTCAACGATGTCGGATCTCCGTCGCTCAGCTACCGAGGTCAAGCGTGACCATGACCACAAGGCCAAGTGGGCACGCGGAGCGCGTCAGCACAATAGCAGGCGGTGGGACAGCTGGGACGTGGAATCTGCTGCCAGTCCGATGCGTCTGCGTCCGGTGCTTCCTCCATCATCTGCGTAAGACCTCCTCTTTTCCTTTTTCCCATATCCACCTACTAATCATTATAATCCATCATGGCGTCGTAAACAGTACACAATCTGCCTTAAAGCGGTACAACGAGTCAAATCTCCGATCAGCGCGCCATGCCGTCTACACTCGCTTCCAGCATGATGTGAAGGAGGCACTTTCCAGCGACTCCTCTTCCGACGAAGCAGTCCACGAGGGCGTTTCCGGAATCCTTGCTGACGACCCCTTGGCCGTGTACGCTATCTCTGGGAACACGATCCTCTCGAATGCCGTTTCCACCGCGGAAACCAAGTATGAGAATAAGGTGACTGAAAAGCTCGCCAAGGAATACGAGTTTGTTTCGAAGGAGGAGGAGAATGGCCACGGCTATGTTGCGGATGTCGACGACTTTGAGATCATCGATCATGACGCTGTATAAGTTTGTATATCTGACTCGTTCTTCAGTTCGTTGATTTCGTCCTGTTGGGTTGGCTTTTGTTTTCATTAAACGCCGGACTTCGTCACCACGTATGCACCTTTGTTGTATCAATCCTGGCTTTCACACTTGTTCATTGCGCATATACCACATCAGGCATCAATAGAGGAGCAATCGGCGTTATGTGTTTCCTTGAAGATTTGAGCCTGTATATTCATCCCATCCCACTGGGCTGCTGGGTCGTTGATTAGATTGTTGACTGCTGTTCTCTATTTTTTTTTTTAGTGTCACTGCGTTAGTTTTTTTTTTGTTTTGTTTTAGTTCTTCAGAACCCAGGACGAGATAGTCCTCAGATGTTAATGAAATGCATGAGATTGCAGAAGAGTAAATACTACTTAAAAAGCGTCAGTGTGTGCGTTACAATTGGCGCTAACCGGATCGCGGCAAGCGCAGCCGCCAAGAACTGTTTACATCCCCAAACAAATCTGACCCTTCCGACGCAACCATCATAGCAACCACCAGGAAAACAACCTGCAAAATGGAGAGGCGCTCTGCAGAAAGCCCAATGGACTTTGAATGGCAGACTAGAGCACCAGGAGATGTGACTTCGCCGTTTTATCAACTAGGCCTGCAGCATGACAAGCAGAAAAAGCGTCAGTCAAGTCGCTCCCTGACCTCGCCACACACGATTTTGAGTCCTTGCGCTGATAGATTCATTCACACAGCCTTTAGCGTCTTTGATTCTCCTACCAAAAAGCAATCCACTCTTCAGCAATCATTCAATTTCTCCCAACCCTCTCCCCAGCGTCCTGAATCGCCATCTCGCCCAGGTGCCATCTTTGGCAAGCCAGCTTTCCAGACCCCTCGCAAGTTCGACCTAGACTTCTCATCTGGTGCAGAAAACATGTCTTCCCCCGATAATGCAGACAACGAAGATACACCCGACAAGTCTCCTCCAAAGAGGAAAGAGAAACGCAACTCGCTGTTTGGATTATACGGTCGTTTTGCGCCTAGTCCCGGCCGAGGAGAAATTCCACGAGTGACAAAACATACTTCCGACCAAGCACGGCGAATCCACAAACGACGACTGCGAGATCGTGATATCGACCGTCATCTGCGGAGAGATAGCGACTATGATAGTGATCGACCGAGCAGCCGCGAAGAGAAGCAGGCCTTATGGAAGAAGACGGATACGAAGAAGTCAGAACCTACCACACCTTCAGTGCCGTCGCAGCGTTGGAATTGGGCGCATTTCTTTGCTTTTCTTGATGCTCATCCCAATCTCCCTACAGTTCTATCGTATTGGTTACAGCTGGTCTGGAATATGCTTGTCTTTTCCTTGGTCACGTGGATTGTTGCCTCCTTCATTTGGACGATTAAACAAGACATCGACCATGCAGCAGATGCGAAAAGAAATGATATATTAAGCGAGATATCGACTTGCAGGGAGCTCTACGTTCAAAACAGTTGCAATATGGCTGCTCGGCCTCCAGCGCTGAACGATGTTTGCAATAATTGGGAACGCTGTATGGACCAGGATCCTGGAAGAGTTGCACGTGCCACTGTGTCAGTACAGACGATTTCGGCCATTATTACCGGCTTCGTCGATGCCATCAGTTTCAAAGCTTTCGTAAGTCGATACCCCGGAGGGTTTAAAGATGATAAAAAAATTCTAACATCATGTCACCTTCCAGTCTTACTTTTTATTAACTATCACAACAATTACCGTGGCCGGCAACTGGTCTTTTGTTGCCATACGGAACCAATACACCAAAAAGGATGATGGGTATCCATACCCAACCGTTCAGAGACCACCTCAAGCACCGCAATATGAACAAGCCAAAAAATGTCTTCCTCCCGCCTCCTGGCCACTTGAAGATCATTACCCTCCAGAATACCCCAAAACTCCTGCCCGTGGCGAGGATAGCCCAACCCGGAACCAATACCTCAACTACCCACGCGGTTTTGATCTTGATAAGCAGGAGGAACAAGAAGAGCCGCAACTTCTTCTCGAGAATACAGCGTCCCGGAGTATGGATTTTGTTACGGAACGAACCCGTGAGCGGCAGTTGCATGCGCGTACGCCTAGTCCGTCTAAGAGGGAGAGGTATATGTAGTTTGCCCATTCATTGATGTTTCCTTTTTTGTCTTTTAGCTGCATTAAATTCTTATCTTTATTGGCATCAACAGGAAGGACAGTGTTGCATAGGGTACATGGGACAAATCAAATAGCATAAACAAAGGATAGGGGTCTTGGTTGGATTTATCTCTTTTCGTGTATAGTAGCCCTTGCCAATTACAGTCAACTTGATCTACATTTGCAAAATTTCGCCCTTCGTTACCTCAGTATGCATTAGTATAGTACCTAGGTAACCGTTGGTATTTCACACCTAGGTATAGCGATACTTATCTAGATAACTACCTAGGTAGCAATGTACCTAGGTAGGCAGTACAACACCAGATCTTGTGTCATGGAGTCATAACAGCAACAATATAACTAAAGGGGATCAAATTATACAGATATGAAAGACTGAAAGATTGCCATAAACACCTATTCAATACCTTTCCCCAGATGCCAACGTTGGTTTTTTCTGTGCCCAGTACCTAACGTAAAGAAGTAGGAAGGCAATCTACGCAGATTCTTTAGTTGAGGCATTGGGGCTTTCATTTCCCTGTCCAGCAGCAGTAGCAGCCGCGGTAGAAGTATCCTCATAATCCTTAATACGCTGCGCAAAGGTAGTTGGGTGTTGTTCCCAAGTGCACACCGAGAACAAAAATGCAGCAACGGCAACGCCCATATTGATTACGAGTTGTGTCTTGAAAGAATCTGCAAATGCATGTCGTACTACTTCCACCTGCTCTGGCATAAGTTTCGAGATGGCTAGTAGAGAGTGGCGGAGGTTGTTGATCTCGTCTGCTGGCACGATGCCTCTTAGGTCGGAGATGAGTTGTTGGTTGAGCACGGTGGTGGCTATTGCTAGGCCGATATTGCCCCCGAGGAGACGACCTTGGGACATTAGACCTTGTGCTGACGCTACAAATTATTAGTTTGAGAGAAATATGTATACCTATGGAAGTCACAGACTGATGTGCCAAACGTACCGGCATCTTCTCGTTCAGCGTGTAGCTTAATCAAGACAGTGGTCGTGGAAAAGACCATTCCAAAGCCAACCCCCATTATCACCTCAAACCCATATACTTTAGCGGGGATAGAATAGCTAGGTCCAATAGTATGAAATAATCCATTCCCTAAGAGGATAAAACTGCATGCGGCGATCAGAGAGTAGAACGTGTTATTTTTCCTGCTGGATAACGCGCCGCCTAGGAATGAGCCTGGTAAAAGTTAGCCAGCTTGTCTCTACTGTTTCATATCTCTCCATGCAAGACAATACATGCCAACTGCTGATGGGCCTGAGAGGGCCAAAAGCGAAACGCCAGACATTTCCGCGGAGTCTCCATTGACTATCTGGAATCGTTCTGGTAGTTGCACAAGTATAGAATAAAATACAAAGCCAACGCAGATAGATACCCTTTACACGTGTCAGTAGAAGCTTCTTGTAGGCAGTAAGTCTAGCAGATACTTACATTATGGTTGAAAACATAATGCGATGTTTGACGATGCGGGCCGGAAATAGGGGGATAGTGTGATGGATAGTTCCTCGCGACAGATATACTATCCACAATGCAAACCCGATAAACGCCAGGCAAGCCAGAATAATGCAGACAATAAAAGCCACCGAATCCCAGGTTATGGATCCAGCACCGGCTTCCTGGAGAGCGGTGATAAATAGGACGCATGATGCGAGGTAGATCATACAACCGAAAAAGTCAAACTGCTTCCAGCTCATACGTCCTTCGTATTTGAAATCGGGACAGCAAAAGAGCATAAGTGCCAGGATGAACCCAGCAACGGGGATGTTGAACCAGAAAACCCAGCGCCATGTCGAACGGGTCGTGATAACGCCGCCTACTACCGGTCCTCTGTTTTTGTTTTATGTGCACATTAGAAACCTGAATGAAGGTAGAACCAGGAACGAGAAATGCTTACAATACGGCCGACACAACAGTTACACCACCAATTAAGCCGCTCATCAAGGGGATGTTCTCCGGAGGAGTAACTTCGGGCAGGACAATCAGAGCCATGGAGTATAAACCGGCGCCGCCGATACCCTGCAAAGCACGAAAGGTAATTAATTGCTCGATAGTTTGCGCGCAGCCACAGCCTATTGAAAAAGCACCAATAAAAATAAGGGCCTGGACGATGTTAGACTGGCTTATGGAAAGAGATCAGGACAGATCCTTGGAAGTAAATGCATGAGTGTTGACCTACGGTGATGGTTGCCCATTTTCGACCAACAACATCGCTCATTCGCGAGAACGTCAAGGCAAAGCCTGTAAATACATACACAGTATGAGCCGACTCAGGATGCTTTCAATCCAACTTTTGAAAGTGATGATTTACCAAGGTAGGTCAACATGTAGGCCAGCACCACCCATTGGATGCGTGTAAAGTCATCGAAATGGTCGCCAATGGTGACGAGGGCAGTGGAGACAGCAGACGAGTCCATGATGCTCAGCACGAGACCAAGATATAGACTGAGGTAGGAAAAATTAGAAAAGCAGCAACAAGTCCAGATTCAAAATCTTAGCGTACCTGAATTGGACCAGGTAGAGACGCCACCCGTACAGATATGGGGGCTTTGGCTGTTGAGCAGGGGACTCTTGTTGGCGGTGGTCATCCTGCGAAGACCTATCACTGTTGTCTGCCACCATCTAGTTTATGTACCGCATGCGATTCAAAAAGACGGCTCAGATAATGTTTGTAGAGTTGAAAAAGCACGGATCCAGGCAGCTGCCAGCAGGTAGCCCAGCAATAGTTGATCGGATAAATAGTTGTAGACTTGTATCCTGTGTTAGCAACTAGTTAGGGCTTCGAGCTCGAACAAAGCGCGTGATTGGCTACAATTCTACGGCCATAAGCCCTTACGTGCGTTAGATATACAGAAGCAAAGTCTGTCTATAACGAATCTAAGCACTAGTTTAGCCTATGTATCATTGTATCCTGGTGTGGCGCTAAATCTTGAGACGAGTACTCCGTAGTACTTACACATATCTTTGAATTCCTACCTAAATATTAATATGTCCTGAAGATTACTCCGTACATAAATGTCATAAATGTACTAGTTGCTATTTATAGATTCAAGGTTGGTGATTAGGGTTAGGGCTGCACCCGCCGGGATGACGTAGTCTACCACAACTCTATTTGGAGCTCACCGCCTCGTCTGGCACTTTCCCCTCCATCCTCCATGGTATTATTTCCAAGGTTATTTCTGCGAGAGGTTCATGGCATGGAATGGGAGCTTGGCTTCAATGACTGCAACACCCTCTAGCGATGGCCCGCAGGGCAACTACGATGTTGACTATGTCATTCGATATTCTTTCGGCGGTCCTGGTTAGTTGCTTCTACACGGCACTGATGGCGTTCCCTCGGCGCTCTAACGTAAACGCGTATATACAGACCGGCAAGAAGCCATAGCACAACTCAACAACTTGCTGCAGACTCTTGCTGGAGTTGGCTTTCTCACCGAAGTCAGACCTTGCGATCGAACGTCGTTGTTGGTCTTCATCAGAGCCCCGCAGAAGAGTTTACTGAGAGCTACGCACACCTCGCGGTAGGTACATCTTAATTCCTTCCCTTTCCTCTTTTATATCCTGTTTCCTATTCTCTTTACTTTAGGATAGTCTTGCAATAGCCCCTGACACTCTTATTTTATTTCGTATAGCGTTCGGGACTGGCTCTACGGACTGCGTAACACCCAACCTGATGGCGACTCGTCCCCCGGACCGCAGACAGACGCGGAACGACTACGCGTGATCTATTACATGTTGACCGCCCCTACTGACGACGGCGGTGCAAACATCACTCCCAAAATTGGAAAGTGGAAATACGTGGACTCGCTCTTCCCCCTTCATGACGACAAAACAAATCAAGCTTGGATCAGAGACTGGAGTAAGAAGACTTTCCTGACAAATGAAGACCTTGACCAGATCCGCGACAAGTTTGGAGAAAGGGTAAGAAGAACTATTACCGCCTCTATTCAGAGTTGACAAAACCGCTCATACCCAAGTTTATGTATAGGTCGGATTTTACTTCTCTTTCTTGCAAACATATTTCAAGTTTTTATTCTTCCCCGCTCTTTTTGGTATGTCTTCCTGGCTCATGTTGCCGTCTTATTCGCCAATATATACCATCGTCAACTGCATGTGGTGTGTGGTTTTTGTCGAATTCTGGAAGCGGAAAGAAGTAGATCTCGGTCTTCGTTGGCAAGTTCGTGGCGTCTCTGTGTTGTCATCTAAGAATAGAGATTTCAAGCCAGAAAATGAAGTCAGGGATGAGGCTACGGGTGAGTTTCGGCCAGTTTTCTCCTGGACCAAGCGCTTGCAAAGACAGCTTCTTCAAATCCCCTTTGCGCTAGTAGCGATAGCAGCTCTGGGTGCAGTTATTGCCACTTGTTTTGCAATTGAAGTATTCATTTCCGAAGTCTACAATGGCCCATTGAAAACTTATCTCGTGAGTTACCCAAACGGCATCCATGCTCCATGCATCCCAATAGAGCTTTCGCTAATCAATGCAGGTTTTCATCCCGACTGTCCTACTCTCCTCTATTCTTCCTATTGCTAGCACTATCCTTACCAAAGTTGCTAAACGGCTTACCGACTTTGAGAATTACGAAACAAAAGAAGCTCGTGATGTGGCCATGATTCAGAAGATGCTTGTGATTAACTTCATTACATCTTACCTGGCCATTTTCCTGACAGCATTTGTCTACGTTCCATTTGGACATGCGATTGTCCCTTATCTCGATGTCTTCCGAGCGACCGTTCGCCCATTTGTGTCCCCAGAAGATGAAAAAACGATCAAACACTCCGAGTTCAAGATAGACTCAAACCGTCTCCACGATCAAGTTGTTTATTTTGCCGTGACTGCTCAGATTGTGAATCTCTTCCTTGAGACTGGGTTGCCCTTCATCTTGCAGCGATTGAGTTCCAAGTACAAACAATACTCGGAAGAAAAAGCCAATGGTCACGACAAAGGAAGCTCCGCATATGAGGATTATCCTGATGAAGTTGCATTTCTTAAAAAAGTACGCGACGAAGCAGATTTGCCAGAGTACGACACCACAGACGACCTCCGACAAATGGCAATTCAGTTTGGGTATTTGTCTCTATTCTCAACGGCCTGGCCACTAGTCCCGGTTTCCTTTCTATTTAACAACTGGCTGGAGCTGCGATCGGACTTTTTCAAGATCTGCAGAGAGTTCAAGCGTCCAGTCCCGGAGCGTGCCGATACAATTGGACCATGGCTCGACACGCTGGGACTTCTCGCCTGGGTTGGAAGCATCACCAGCCCAGCCCTGGTATATATGTTCCGCCGTGATGGGCTCGATAGTGATGGAAATCCAAGCCAGATTACTGGCTGGACGCTTATGACAATAGTCTTTTTCTCCGAGCATATCTACTTAGGAGTACGTTATGCGGTTGAGAAAACTATGGAGAAAATCGAAATGCCCAGCATACGGGAAGAACACATCCAAAAAATCCTAATGCGCAAGAGCTATATTCCGCAAATTGATGAGTCGCAGTTTGACAAGATGGATGAGGATAGCGGTCAGGCCAGTGGTATAGCTACTGATGGTGTCAATGAGAAGATTACTCGAGCGACTTTGGAGGAGGATGCCAGAGCACGGACTTTGCACGCCGCTCGCCCGTCCGACTCATTCTGGGAAAGGCAAAAGAATTGGAAGGAATCTCTGCACATCGGAAGCAAGATCATTCAGTCGTATCAAAGCCCGGAGATGAAAAAGCATGACTGAAAACGCTCCTCTAATTGCTTGCTTCGGTATATATGCATCTGCACACCACTGGTTTGGTGTTGACTACGGGTATTCTTAGGTAGATAGGAGGAGGTTCATCGTTTTTATAAATAAAATGGTAGTACATAGTTATTCTCCAGACGGTGGTCATATTACTCTCAAAAACGATTACAGTGCAATGGGTGGCACATTAGCACCCAGTGCTAGACCCCGGTCGGTGTAATGGTAGGTTGCCCAAGCGGAAAAGTGCTTAAGATTGTTTAAGTACTCTGGGGTAGTCAAGCAGTCAGTAAAACAATCGACTTGGAAAATGGAAATGAATGAGAGTCGAAGGCTCGAAGCTGATAGGTTGAAAAGACGCTAATTGCAGTGGGTCTGATGCATCTTACAATGTATCGACAATCGTGCAGTTTCTCCCGTTCTCTTTTCTGACTGTCAGGAAATAGCATTGCAGTGTGTATATTGTGCCTGTGACTTTTTAACATCAATATCTACATCCTCCAACAGGCATGAATCATGCGAGCAAGCAAACACCAATTTTTAAAGATAGTAAACGCAACCGACGACCCACGTCCTGCGAGCAGTGTCGTCTTCGAAAGTATGTTTGGAATACAGAAGATAGAGACTGGAATAAATGGACTTCTATAGTCTTCAAGATATCTAATTAACAGTTCAAACTAGGGCAAAATGCAATCGCGAACTGCCATGCGAATCCTGCATTAAGAGGGGTGAAAGGGCAGCCTGCAACTATGCAAACAATGCTATTCGGCATCGCAAGGCTGCGAAAAGCAGCAACAACACTAACAACAATAACGTTGGCGAACGGCTACAAAGAGTAGAAAATTTACTTTTCGAACTCATCAATGGAGGGGGTACCGCGGATTTGTCTAATGAAGGCGATGATCCATTCGTTAATCGCAGCGCTCGAGTAGGTAAGACAAGCAATTGTGGCAATGGTGGTGCGCTTCAAATAGAGATGGCTGCGACCCACGAACACGCTATGGGAAATCCAATTTCACATCGATTTACGGAGCAGTCTACACACTGGCTTTCGATCCTGGACGATATCAAGGAGGTCAGAGAGCAGCTGTCGCAGTCGGAGATCTTTACACCGGCAGATAACGACACGAACAATGAGCAAGAAGAAGAGCTGGACTTAGTTTTAGGGCCCATGGAACTACCAAAATTTCAAGATATCATCCAGTCTCTTCCTCCGAGACCGATATGCGATAAAATACTTGCACAATATTTCAACTCGCCTTGGACTTTGCGTACGTTTTATCAAATCCAGCTTCTATCAAAATCCAAATGGAGATCTATACTGGTACTAACCTCTTTCGAGCCATAATCCATCCGACAAAGTTTCTAAATGAGGTTTGTGACTCTTCTTTCCTTTGTGTAGGTGTTCTTCACTGAAGCAGGCCTGATTCTTTCCTTAGTATGAAAAATTCTGGCATGACCCGGAAAGAGCACCAGTCTTATGGGTTGGTCTTTTATTCTCCATTCTCAATCTCGCACTTGCTGTAAACCAAGCATCGGGCGAAGAAACAATAGATATTGGCGGCCCAGCTACATTGTCTGCGAAAACGCTTCGAAACCGAACTACACAATGTCTTATGATGGGAAATTATGTTAATGCCACTTCATACGCTGTGGAGACCATGCTGTTAATCTTTCTCGGCAAGTACGTTGGAAAACCAGACTCCAGCTTCGATAGTTGGTTCCTTATGGGCAACATTATCCGTCTCGCAATGCGCATGGGTTATCACCGAGACCCGAAACATCGCAAGGATATTTCACCGTTCGAGGGCGAGATGCGAAGAAGACGCTGGCATGCTATACTCCAGCTTGATTTGTTACTGTCTTTCCAGATGGGTATGCCCAGCATGATTCCAGCTGAGTGCTCGGATACCGAGTTGCCCAGAAACTTCAACGACTCAGATATTTACCCCAATATGGAATCTCTACCAAACCCTCGACCCCTCTCTGATAATACTCCGGTTCTATATAGCATCGTTAAAGGCGGGATGATGAATGTGTTTAGAAAAGTAATTACGCACACCCAGTCATCGACTACATGGTCCGCTCCCTACTCGAGGACGATTGAACTAGACGAGAAGCTGCGAGAAGCTTATGCGGGAATCCCAGAAGGCTTTAAGATGAAACCAATCAAACAATCAATTATAGATTCATCCAGCGTGATCATAAACCGGTGTACGGTCGAACTTCTCTTTCTCAAAGGGATAATTGTCCTCCACCGACAATATTTAAATACGGAAAGATTTGATGCTCAGTACAACTATTCAAGACGCGCTTGCGTCGATGCGGCACTTACAATTCTTTCGCGACAGGGGGATCTTCATGAAGCAACGCAACCCTACGGGCGGCTGTATGAGGATCGATGGATGATGTCGTCGCTGACTGCACATGATTTCCTTCTAGCCTCGATGGTGATCTGCCTGGAACTGTCTTTGCTGATACGGTCGCCTCCAAACATCCTAGTAGATGTTACCCCCCAGTCGCCGATAAACTCGCCGAGTCGCTTTGGGAGGCTGCTCGATGCCTTATTCGACTCGCAACGTATTTGGTCCTCAAAGAGTGTGTATTCGAAGGAAGCCCGCACCGCATCGCTGACGTTGCAGCTTATGATAGACAAGGTGCAGGGAAACGGCAGCCCTTATTCTCAGGTGGATGGCAGCAACAGGAGCAGCGGAAATGAAAACACGAGTACAAATTCTTCATCAAATGACATTGTTATGGCTCATAACAATATCGGTCCGGGAGATGTGGGAGTCACAGAGCTGCCCTTCGCTGGGACAATGACAGACATGATTGATGGCTCCGAGAACCTCGACTGGGTAGGTTTTATTTCCTTTCCTGCGTTCCTGTATTTTGTCTTTTCCTTCTAACTCTTGAATTGCAGGCTATCCTCGACCAGTATCTGCAAAACGCAGGGTCTCTCATGACACAGTTGCATATGCCGGATGATGGGTGGGATCTACTTAATATGGATTCTAGCTGATTATAGCATACCAACCTAGCGCTTAATATCACCAGGTACCTAGACGGTTAACTAGGTATTGTTTGTTTACGTCTGTATAGGTAACTGCGCGGAATATTGAACTCTTCGTATTCCCTCATAAGATTTTGTTACTCCTTACCTAGCTACGTTGCATTTCTCGACTGCTGCATGATACCATTCTCTTATACCTGTGTCATATGTTATGGGACTAGAGGCTGCTACTGAGAATGCTACAGTGCATTCCACTGAGTAGAATTCTTATGGATGATAAAACCCTGCTTTGCGCCTTCAGCGCGCTTATGCCAGGATACCATTCTCTATAAAGGGTACGCTGAGTCCCTTCTGCCTACCTAGGTATCTACCGTCATTCGATACTTCCGAAGAAAATGACCATGATCGTAAGGTCATCCCGATACCTCCTGCTCAGTGGGCTCTCCAGTGTTAGCATGGCACGCACCATCTGGCCATCATGCAATTTCCCTCCCAATGCATTCCGCAGTAGATGAGTAGCAGCGTTTTGGTCTTCCATAACGAATCTGTCATCTGGACGGATCGGAGTCGTCCCGCTGTGTTGCGGTCTCTTCTGATTCGTGGAATCGCCGTTAAGGACTGTTGTTTTCACTTGGGAGATATAAGTCTCCCACCCGTCCCTAGCACTTCCAGGGCCAACTTGCTTCCGCTCATCAATCCACCGTCCTACCAATGCGACTACCTCCTCGTTGCTCAGTAATTCCCACAATCCATCAGAGGCCATAACCAAGAAGTCCTCTTTCTCCGGCTGAATCCGAACGCTAGTCACAACAGGGTCAGCTGTGAGATACGGCGGACTAGTATTCGCTGCAAGTAGCCTGCCAAGATTACCATCACTCAAGTAACACGTCCGGATCTTGGACTGCATGGTATCTGTCAATTTGTAGAACAGATCCCCAAACGCTCTTGTGGGCTCCAAACTGCCCAGAAGACGTTGATTCTTAAGCACATCTTCCTCCCCTGGATGCTGGGCTCGGATCCTCGCTTCCTCGTCTGGGTTGGATCCCAACTGATCTAATGACAAGACGGTGGCGCTCCAAGTGCCCTCTTGTTCATTTCGTCGGCCCAACACCGCCCGGGAATCGCCAGCCAATGCAACCTGGAGTACATGTGACCGGCTATCATACACTGATAACAGCGCACAAGATCCTGTAAAGGCTTCCTTGAGCAGCTGGGCGGCCGGTAGAGAAAGAGGAATATTTGTAATACTAGAAGATGGAGGCATGTGTTGAAGAACATCCTCAGGGCGCTCCCAGAGAAAATAACGGTCGACAGCAAGGAAGCCGCGTTTGATGGCTTGCGCAGTTGCTTCTGGGGCTGGGGAGATTTCTGATGCATAACTCTTTCCAAGTTCAAGTGCTACAGCATTGATTAAGGACTTGGAGAGAGCTGTCGACATGGCAGTGCCACTGTAACTATTACTAACTGTGCCCAGGGGACAAAATGGAAGTCGACCTACATATGACCATCATAAATGCCCCAGAAGCCTAATTTACGGCCATCAGATACCTCAATGATTGCTTCCGCGTGTGTATCTTCCATCACAGAGTTGCTGGGCAAAGTCGTCCGGTCATAGCGGCTTACCGCCAGAGCTGACATCTTGTAGGTTGCCTCCCCGGCCCGCAGTTTCTTGTTGAGTTGCTCTGGGGATAATGTATATGTTTGATGAGCGAGTCGAGGATCTTGTAATGAGCCAACCTTGATGGCGGATATATCCTCAGGCTGGTTAAGAAAGCTGAATAACCGTGTATGATGAAGTTGTAGAATATAGGCCGTTGCGCCACCGCCAATGACCGTACCATAAAGAAGCAGTTTTAGCAACCGGGAACGATCAGCGGTGGCAGGGAAGCGTCTGAAGAAACGTGCCCCCTGCACATATGTCCGCGAAGACCTGAAGGTTGATACGGCCCTTGGCCTTCTCCATGATGATGTCCAGGGGCAAGTTCCGGAGCGTCCCAATAACATTGCTGGTTGGTAGGTTGAAGACAATGAAGAGCGATTTTGATCTTTATTAGCTCGTCAATGGAAAAAAGGGAAAAAAAAACTGATTTATGTAAGTCGCAAATTCAAAAGCATAACTAAGCCTATAAGATAGTACAGTATAGTTTTAAAAGTTCAACACGGCTCAGCACTAGGTCCAAATTATTTGAGCCACTACTCCGTACGTACAAGATATTTTGAGGCTAACTCATCTCAGGTTCTAAATTCTCACACCATGAGATCACATGGCCAAGGCCCAAAGGACGCTGGCCTAGCTTCATCCAATATAGACTGACTCTCACTAGTCTCTGAGTCTCCGATCCGTACGGAGTCGGAGTAAAAATACGGAGTACACTAAATATTAAATACGTAGTAAAAGCCAGGAGCAGTGAGCACTAAAACAGAAGGGGAAAGTCGAAAATCCGGAGATATTATCTCCGCCCGCCCAAGCCCTAATTCCTATCCTTTACTTATACTAAATAGTCGCTTGATTCAATCAACTTCCAGTACCTAGGTACCTAAGTAATTATTTCCAGCCGGAGATGTATATTTCCTTATCCAAGTCATTAGCTTAGCCTAGAATGCAAATAGTCTGCTCCGGAGCTCTGCTAACTGTACAATGGCATGAGATATAAATACCTAGGTAGTCCATCCTTGGCCATGTATAATATTCTACCAAATCAAGAAGAATGCAATCATAAACCTCAAGAACTCAGCTCATCATCTTCATTTGGTAGCCTCCACACAATGTCTATCGGTTCCCAAGCCCACGGCGCATTCTCAACCCTCTTCTCCAACCTTTTCATAACCCTCCCCACTCCCAATGTCGACCTCAAGGGACAAACATACATTGTATCCGGGTCCAACACCGGGCTCGGCTTCGAAGCCAGCCGCCATCTCAGCCGTCTCGGGGCTGAGAAGCTGATAATGGCAGTACGCAGTCCAGCCAAGGGCGAGAAAGCACGGCTCGAGATCCTGGAGTCCACTGGCCGCGAACCGGACTCTATTGAAGTATGGGAACTGGATATGAGCAGTTACGACTCCGTGAAGAGGTTTGCTGCTCGCGTGACGAGCACACTCCCCCGTGTCGACGGTGTCCTTGCCAATGCCGGTATTATGCTGGACGTCTTCCAGATGGCCGAGGATAACGAGTCGATTATCACTGTTAACGTGGTTAGCACATTCTTGCTGTTTCTCCTTCTGCTTCCCAAGTTTCGTGATTCTGCGACAAAGTTCAGTATCGCCCCGCGATTCACCATTGTCAATTCTGGGCTGCATTACATGGCACCCCTGAAAGACTTGGATCCCGACCGCGTCCCGGGTTCAATATTCAACCGTCTGAACAGGCCGGACGCGGATATGAATGGGCGATACAGCGTGTCTAAATTACTCGTTGTTTATACCGTGCGAGAACTAGCGGCGCGACTCAAAAATACCACCAACATCATCATCAACACGCCCAATCCGAGTTACTGCAAGTCCTCTCTCCAGTTAGGGACTGCGCAAGGCAGAAGCCTCGGTGGGAAGATCTGGGAGAAGGCATTGGCGCGCAGTACTGAGATGGGCAGTCGGGCCTTGGTTCATGGGGTGACTGCAGGGCCAGAGACAAATGGGCAGTACCTGACGAATTGCCATGTCCAGACGTATGCCTTTTCTTCTCTCCCATTTGGCATTCACAGACTTGCTGACATTATGTTTTACCAGGCCGTCAACGTCAGTGACGAGTTCCAAGGGAGCTCGCATACAGAAGAAGTTTGTGGATGAGTTGGTGGCAAAACTGGTCAAGATTGCACCGGAGGCGGCCTCCTATATCTGAAGACGCTAAGATCTTGTATTTCCTAGATTTGAAAGACAAGAGGATATATTGTGTACAGTATGGATCTTATAATAAATAGAATGGATGTCTTTGTGGTGAAGCACGTGAGCGTACGCAGCCAGGGTTCAGTTCGTGGCCACTGTGGTGTGGAAAACACTCCCGGACAACCTTGGAACATATCAATCAACATTCACCATATTCCCATGGCCCCCCTTAACAGTCATAATGACGAATAGAAAACAAGAGGTCGCGCAGCTTTGCATGATATACATTACCACGCCACGCCTGCTCTTAACACGCCGTATAAATCAGGCCGGTTGACTACAGCTCGCTGTCTAGGAGATATACGAGTGGCGGCATACCAGTATCCAAACAGTCACCAACATATTTATTTAGGAAAGAGATAAAGGGAAAAAAAATGCCAAGCGCCGATCAAAGCAATGCCACAAAACGAAATCTCATTGTCGTCTCCAATCGACTCCCACTATCTGTCAAACGCAGCGAAGATGGATCCTACTCGTCCAGCATGTCGAGCGGTGGTCTTGTCACTTCTTTGTCGGGACTGACCAAAACGACCGAGTTTAGATGGTTCGGATGGCCTGGCATGTGTCCCAAGGAGCCGGAGGAGCAGGAGGGAATTCGTCGGAGTTTGCAAGCCCATAATGCGATTCCGGTTTTTCTCGACGAAGAGCTTGCGAATAAGCATTATAATGGGTTTTCTAGTGAGTGTGATTGTTTGACAGCCGTCGGAAAAAAAAATATTAGGCTGAATCGGTTTAAAAGATCAAATTCTATGGCCTACCCTGCACTATCAGTCGGGTGTAACCTTTGACGAGGTCCCATGGGAGGCATACAAGAAGGTCAATGAGATCTTTGCAGACTATGTCGCCGACGCCGCGCAAGAGGAGGATCTGATATGGGTACATGACTATCACTTGATGCTTCTACCGCGGATGTTGCGCGAGAGAATGGCCAAGAAGAAAAGACAATCCTGTATTGGATTCTCGCTACACACGCCGTTTCCAGCATCAGAGGCTATGAGGACACTACCCGTGGCAAAGGAATTGTTGCAGGGACTGCTCTCGAGCACGTTGGTGGGCTTTCATACGGAGGACTACCGTCTGAATTTTGTCGAAAGCTGCCAGTATCTACTGTAAAGTCAAAATCACAACACATGCTCAAAATATCTTACTAACGCGAAACAGAAATGCACGAGTGCAGGACAGCTCCCTTTTGTACAAAGATCGACTCGTCAAAACTGGCAGATTCATCGTCGGCATCGACCCGGAGAAATTCAACGACACGCTCAAGAAAGATGAAGTTCAGGCTCGCATCAAGCAGCTGAATGAGCGGTACAAGGACATCAAGATCATTTTGGGTGTTGACCGGCTGGATTATATCAAAGGACTGACCCAGAAATTGCACGGCTTCGAGCAGTTCTTGACTGACAATCCGAAGTGGCAGGGCAAGGTGGTGCTTATGCAGGTTGCTGTGCCGAGTCGAGAGGACGTCAAGGAGTACCAGGATCTAGAAACGCAGATAAGCTGTCTAGTGGGGAAGATCAATGGGAGATTCAGTATGCTTATACTCTTGGGAAAACGTGAGAGATGAGAAGACGAGCAATGGCTGATTTCTTGCAGGTAAACCTGAGTACACGCCCATCGTATATCTGCACCGCTCCATCCCATTCACAGAGCTAACAGCGCTCTACTCCATCGCAGACATGTGTCTGCTCACGTCCAGTCGAGACGGCATGAATCTTGTTGCATTCGAGTACATTGCATGCCAGGAGCAGCGGCATGGCGTGCTTGCGCTGTCCGAGTTTGCAGGCGCATCTGTGTTTATGGCTGAAGGCACAGTGGCGTTCCATCCAGCGAATATCAAGGAGATGTCGCAGGCTATTAACAAGGGACTGACGATGACGAGGGACGAGAGGACGGAGAGGTACAAAAAGCTGGAGCGGTTTGTGAATACAAATACAAGGTTTGCTTCCTCTCTCTATTGTAGATACGGGGCAGTGCTAACAGGCAGTAGTGCCAAATGGGGGGAGACCTTTGTAAAGGAGCTGTCAAAGAGGCATGTCTAGTGTTCTTTTCTGGTGCCTTCGTCTTTAATTAGGAGGATTCTGCATGTCTCATGATTATTGAGTTTCTTGGATAATTTAGCATCATGGCCATAAGCTACATCCCGACATGACACTGTGTAGGACATACTGGGTAGGTCAACATCCTGCGTATCTATCTCAGCATAATGCATCAAACGGACAAATTCAATGCCAGTAGAATACTTTGACGTCAAAACAAGCTTTCAGCCAACCAACAATGCCACCCTGCTGGGCAATATCAAACGCCCCCTGTGCCCAAGTTTGCCCCAGCCTGCCCCAGCCTCACAAAGGCTTTGTCTGCATTGTGGTCCAGGCCTATGCCAGACAAAGAACAGTGAATCCAGCTGAGCACGAGAGGCCCTGATTGGTCATTCTGCTGGGGACGACATCATCCTGTCTTTGTTACCTGCTCCCCAATATGCAAACGCGCATCATCCCGGTCAACTGAATAGCTCTCACCGGGCATGAGGGCTAGGGCTGAGCATGTGACCTCCTCTCGTCTATAAAAGGGGCCTCATCTCCTCCTTCTCTTCTTCTTCCTCTTCTCTTCTCTTCCTCCCCACGCACCTGCAGAGTTTGAGCAGAGCCTGAACCATCAGCACGAGCACTTGGTCGAGTTTGTTTTGCTTCGTTTTGCTTTTCTCTTCTCTTCCTTTCCTTTCCTTTGCTTTGCTTTGCGTTGCTTTACTTTGCTTTGCGTTGCTTTACTTCGCTTTGCGTTGCTTTGCGTTGCGCTTCTCGTTGCGTCTTCGTCTTTCCTGCGTTGATTTCTGCATCTTCTCCCACAGCACGGTTGATCTAGTAGGTATCCCTCCCTCATCCTCTTGCACTTGTGTCCCACCGTCGTCCCCTCTCTTCGGAGAGTCTCTCCTTCTCGAAGGACCCTTCTTTTGTTCTCTCTGGGTGCAAAAACGCCAGCACGATCCCGTTGAGCATTCTGGTCCTCCCTCGTTGGAAGTCTGTGCTTTTCTCCCCTTCGTTCGTTTGTTTTGCGCCTGGTCTATGATGCATAAGCCGTGAAACGCGACAGTCAGGGTGGGTACATAGCTTCGACGATAAGCTCCGACTGACTGGGTGCCCAGTGTGACGGCCTGGGTATACTGAGACCGCCCCTCCTCTCTCCTCCCTCCTCCCTCTTCGCTTCTTCCCTTCTTCTGCTTCTGAATTTTCAATGTCTGGCTCGTTTCTATGCATGACTGGTGGTGTCCTGATTTGATATCAAAGTTTGTCTATGTATTCTATGCCGTCTCCCTAGAATGTAATAGGTATATAAATTGAATCCACTTGACAAGTAATGACTCAGGTATCTAGGTAAAAGCAACGCGAGTCCTCATTCCATATGGATGCTATAACAGGCTGTATATCCTCAACGACGCCCCAGCCAAACTAGACAAAATCTCAAACAATGCCAGCCCGAAAATAAGAAGACAGCAAGGAAACTCATATCACACGAACAAACAAACTCATAAAACACCGGGTATGCATCAATAGACTAGGTACAGGTATATTGGAATCGACAGAGAGACATGATGAGAGACAAAACGGGTGAAGAAAAGAAACAAACAATCAACAACAGGGACGTCTTTGCTTGCCAGGCTCAGCAGGCACTTCCACTTCCTCAGAGACAGCCAGCCCTGGCGGAAATCCTAGCCAACTTCGCCGTTTATCACCAAGCCCAATGCGGAAGCTGCCTCTACCATTGTTGCTGCTGGCACCATTAATGATGCCGTCCATATCAGCTGCATTGCTTGGGTCTGCATTGCCAGTAGCACCAGCATGCAGAATGGCCTCGTTGAGCTGCCTATTGCGCTGCTCCACGAGCTTCCGCGCAATCACCCGGAACACTTCCTCAACACCTTCGCCGTCCTTGGCGCTGATCTCATGGCAACAGTCCCAGCCGATATCCTGGCCCCAGAACCCGCTGCTCCGTTTACTGTCGGGGCTCTGCAAGCTGCTGGACGGGGACGTGACTGCCATACTCCCGAAGCCTGCAGTGGGCGGTGGTGTGGATGCCTGGGAAGGATAGAGTTGTTCGGCGACATACGCGATGGTGCGCTCAAAGGGCACTCTGCGACGCGAAGGGTCGACGGCGACAATGTCTGATTTTGTACCTACTACATGGATGACGAGCGGGGGGACGTCATCACCATCGTCACTAGCACCACCGCCGCCGCTGCCGAGGTGCGATTTCAGCTCCTGCAGCCAGCCGGTCATTTCTTTGAAGCTGTTTTCGTCTGTTATGTCGTAACATAGCAGACAGGCGTTGGCACCGCGGTAGTACAGTCGCGAAATGCTGCGGAAGCGTTCTTGGCCGGCTGTATCCCATATTTGCAGGCGGACGACGGTGTCAGAGGTGGTGTCGAGCACGCGCTTGGTGACAAAGGATGCGCCGACGGTGGAGGCTATTTTGGCGGGCTCAAAGGCATTTTTGACATAGCGGTTGACCAGTGATGTTTTGCCGACGCCTGTTTACATTTTGTCAGTTGAATGCACAAGACACGAGAGACAAGACGCGAGAGACAAAATGGCACGTACCTTGCGAGCCCAGCACGACAATCTTGGCCTCCAGCGAGGAGCTCATAGCGGCGCGGGGCTTATCGAGTTGACTCGAGTCGCGACCGAGCAGAACGTCGCAGGCTCGCTCAGCATTATCCAGCTGCAGAGACAGTCGAGTCGTCGACCGGAGGCGAGAGCGGGCAGATGGCTACAAATAAATAGGAGAGGCCTGCCCAACGCCCTGTTGCCTGTTTACTCCTGGGAGATCCGTTGGTTTGGTTCGTGTCGTGTCGAGGGGCCAATTATTTACGTTTAATTACGGAGAATGAACGGACGACACACACTCTCTCTTCTTTCCATTATTGCTGGCTGCCTATGAATCCTAAATGGCAAATGCTAGATAGATCATAGAAGAAACACACAGCCAATAGTAGCTGGCTTCCCTTGCATCGATCTCATGCGCCTTGCACTCGTGGTTCGTCGGTTGGGCTTCGAATGGGAAGGGGGGAAATGCTCCGTGCGGTCTGATTTGCGCAGGCAGCGGTCCCCGTGGCGAATGCGCGATGCATCGATGATCGCAGCTGAGGATCGCTTGCTTAGCCGTCTGAGCCTGGCGGTGTACGAGGCTACCTAGGTACGAGGTATTCTGTCGACCCTGAGCTTGGAAGATCCAAGACGACGAGGTGGTTGCGCACGTGATGCTTATGTAATGGCACTGGGTCATGTGACAGCACGCCGCATAAATTATTGACAGAGCAACTATGTTGTCAACAGTTAGTTAACGTAGTTAACTCACACCTGCAGCTCTTGGCTCAGGATGTTTGCTCTGCATTCTTCAGAGCCTTCCTCATCAATACCCTCCCCTTCTCCAACGCCAGACTGTCCAGAAACTCCACGACCCGCGTGATCTTGGCCTGCTCGTCCATATCCAACAGAAACATGTACTCTCCCACATAGTCCCACTCCTTCCCGTCGTCGCCTCTTTCAGACCCTTCACTTCATCCTTGAAGTGCGTAGCAACATTGGCCCAGATAAGAGCCTGGCGCTTCGGGACGTTGATGTGGATTTCCTTGGTCGTCGCGGAGAAGCTACTAATCACTTTCTGCAGCCTGGTGAGGTGGGTGGCATATTGCTCGTTCGTCATCGGCGAGGGCGGGTTTGCAGATGACGGGGCGAAGATGTGGATGCAGCTGGCGGCGCGTAAGGATATTTGCACTGCAGAGAAGTTGATGAACACTACGGCTGTGTCGCGGAGGGCTTGTTCAATCGCCATGGCTTGAGCTTAGAAGTAGGAAGCAGCAGACGCGGGAGTCTTAACATTCTTTATATATCGTTGCATACACCGGAAATAAGCTGGGGGTCGGAGATAGCAATTATCTAGACTACGTAGTACGATGTGTATGGCTGCTGTCTAGCTACCTGGATATCACAATGGAGTTAAGCTTACTGGAGAGTAAACCTCCGAGACTGTTTGAACGCCCTCGACCCATCACTTATTAGCTGTTAGGTACGGAGTATACGATATGGAAGCGAATATCCTAAAATGTCCTGCTAAGTCACGTGACTATGATGCAGTATATCACGTGTGGCTTATGTAATCATCAGCTCCTGCCTCGCTCGCAAGTTGTCTCCTTCTCTTTCTTCTCTTCTGCTCATCCAGCTGCTGCTTCAGACTTCCACCTCCCTCTTGTCAGTACCTACGCACTACGCACTACGTACAAAGATATCGATCCACTCAACCGCGGATAATGGATTGCTTGCTCGACGAGTCGGCCGAGAGAATCCCGGGTCTACGCTTTATGTAATGCAACCCACGACGTGTGATTGGCTCGCAGCGAGATGTACCGAGGTGGATGCCACTGGATGGGCTTCCTTTCCCTGGGTCGAGCCTCAATATATATCTACACTGACTCCCTCTCTCTCGGCCATTGCTGCAACCATCCGCAATGGCTAAACTCACCGGCCAGCAAGTCGCTCAGCACAACAGCAAAGACTCGTGCTGGGTCATTGTCCACGGCAAGGCGTATGATGTCACGGATTTCCTGCCAGGTGCGTATCACAACTATACAATATCACTACTCCCACTGACGACCGTATGCAGAACACCCCGGCGGACAGAAAATCATCCTGAAATACGCCGGCAAAGATGCAACGGAGGAATTTGAGCCTATCCACCCACCAGACACCCTGGACAAGTACCTCGATGTCTCCAAGCATCTGGGCGAAGTCGACATGTCCACCGTGCAGCACGACGAGAAGGTCAAGGACCCGTCAGAAATCGAGCGTGAGGAGCGCATCCGGAACATGCCGTCGCTCGCCCAGTGCTACAATCTGATGGACTTTGAGGCGGTGGCCAGGCAGGTCATGAAGAATACAGCGTGGGCTTATTATTCCAGCGGAGCCGACGACGAGATTGTGCGTTGTGCCTTCTATCTCTCTCTCTCTCTCTCTCTATGTATACATTCTAACTAGCCCAGACCATGCGGGAAAACCACTCGGCATTCCATAAAGTCTGGTTCCGTCCACGCACGCTCGTCGACGTGGAGAAAGTCGACTTCTCAACCACCATGCTAGGTTCCAAGACCGCTGTCCCCTTCTACGTTACGGCCACCGCGCTGGGCAAACTCGGCCATCCCGAGGGCGAAGTCGTGCTCACGCGTGCCGCACATCAGCACGACGTCATCCAGATGATCCCGACGCTGGCGTCATGCTCCTTTGACGAAATCGTTGATGCCAGCAAGGGCGACCAAGTGCAGTGGCTGCAGCTGTATGTCAACAAGGACCGAGCCATCACGAAAAGGATTGTGCAGCATGCCGAGAAACGCGGGTGCAAGGCACTATTCATCACGGTCGATGCCCCGCAACTGGGCCGTCGCGAGAAGGATATGCGTGTGAAATTCTCGGATACGGGTTCCAGCGTGCAGGCGTCCGGAGGTGATAGTGTCGATCGGTCGCAGGGTGCAGCCCGTGCGATCTCATCGTTTATTGACCCGAGTCTCTCCTGGAAGGACATCCCCTGGTTTCAGTCTATCACGAAGCTGCCGATTATTCTCAAGGGCGTGCAATGCGTGGAAGACGTGCTGCGCGCGGTGGAAGCAGGAGTCCAGGGCGTGGTGCTCTCGAACCATGGCGGTCGCCAGCTGGACTTCGCGCGGTCCGGAATCGAAGTCCTCGCCGAGGTGATGCCTGCACTGCGCGAGCGCGGGTGGGAAAATAAACTTGAGATATTCGTTGACGGTGGCGTCCGGCGTGCAACAGATATCATTAAAGCGCTCTGTCTGGGGGCCAAGGGGGTTGGCATTGGCCGCCCGTTCTTGTACGCTATGTCTGCCTATGGCCAGGAAGGTGTCGAGCGGGCCATGCAGTTGCTCAAGGATGAGCTGGAGATGAACATGCGGTTAATTGGCGCTGCGACGGTATCCGACCTGAGTCCCAGTATGGTGGATGCGCGGGCGCTGCTCGGCGGGCATTATTCTGCTGTGCCACCTGATACGTTGGGGTTGAATGTGTATGATCCGTTGGTTTCGCCGAGGTTTGCAGAGAAGTCGAAATTATGATTCTAAGCTTTCTCCTTGTTTAATATATTCATTTCATATAGTTACATATTTGCAATGCTAGCGCTAGAAATCAGACATACTACCTAGGTACTAAAAAAAATTTCCCGTTTTAACAGCCATATACTGTGATATACGGACTAATTTTACAACACAAAAACCTGAGGCGCATTCCTCAACACCCCCGTATCCTTATACATGGCAGCTGCATTCACCAACCAGCCACCACGACTCACCACACCGCCCCATACGCGCGACCAAATGATGCCTGTAAACCCATAAAACAAAACCCGGAACACATCAAGCCAGTTCCGCGGCGTCAGCAAGTCATGCACAAAGCCCAGACGGCGCAACCTAGCACCAGCAGCAGCGGACGAGCACCGCGTCGATATCCGTTCCCACGCCCTTTGCGCCTCGTCCCAGAAGACCGGCTCCGAGCCATATGCGAAATGCACATGTCCAAAGACGTGCAGGATGGGTCGTACGCGCCATATTTCGCCGAGAAGGAAGGGACAGCCGATGCTGAAATTGGGCCCCAGGTCGCGGTGGGTGTAGGGCGGGGTGTGTGTGACGAGGATATCGGTCTCCATGGGGATGGTGCCGGACCATGCGTCTTGTTGAGGCGGGTATGTGAATGCGTGCTCTGGGCCCATGGCCATGGGCGTCGGGATCTGGGGCGCGCCGTAGATGTTGAGTGAGCGGGGTGACTGGCCCGGTTCCAAGGGTGGGAAATGCAGCGTCACGGACGAATGCTGTAAGTAGTGGATGTCATTATCATCATCGGCATCGGCATCAGCAGTCTGGCTCCAGTCGATGCGATGGCTGTCGAAGTCGTCGATGGAGTGTATCGACGCGGTGGACGCCGACACGGAGGCCAGCGACTTGTCGCGGTCTTGGTCGAGGCGCGAGCGCGGATCGAAGTAGCTGTCGTGGTTGCCCGCAATGACGACTTTGTGTGGATGAGGCAGGGTCTTGAGCCAGTCGACGGCGGCTTGGATTTCGCGCACGCTGCCGTCGTTGCTCAAGTCGCCGGCGTGGATGAGGAGATCGCCGTCGGGGATGTCTGTCCATTGGAGGGTGTGGGTGTCTGAGATGCAGACGACGCGGATCGGCCGACTGGATGCAGATGGCCGGTGAGGAGGCCCGCGCAGACGGAGGAGGAGAATGTGCACGGGGTGGAGGAAGAAGGCGAGGGGAGAAGCGAGCAGACGGTCGACCAGGGGGCGCTCGATGAACGGGTTTGCCATGTTGTGTGTTTCGTATTATGGCTAAGCCATGTCCTAAGATGATGCCGTAGATGTCGTAGATGTCGAGGGCGGGCGGTGGACGTCCAGACGAAACACGTGTAATTACCACAAGCGGATTTATTAGGTATTTAGTTCGACAGGTCACTAGAATCAACAAACACGAAGAATCATTCTGCAGGCCACACAAAGAATCAGGTGTAGTTACTGTACAGTGTAGTAGCACGTCGCAGCCTCAAGGCATCAGACCGCGGCTAGACTGTTTCTGGCAAGGCGGGCTGTCTAACCGCATGCGGAATGGCGCGCGGAAGCAGCCGAGCGGGTCAAATCTGCTGAGTCAGCAGTCCGGGGTCCTTCCTCCTTCCTTCTTTTCTTCCTTCCTCCATTCCACGCAGTGCAAGACTACAGTGCTTACTACGTACTACTTACTACTTACTACTTACTACTTACTACTTACTACGTGTATTCAGGGGGGATGCTGTCTATAACCACTCACGTCCGTTCTGCAAGGAGTGGAGGCAAGAACAAGGTTGAGAACACAGCATATGCGTACAGATATGCACGTAGACAGGTTGTTTAAGTCTTGCATTTATTCTCCTAGGTCAACTGACTGCATTGCATCCAACCTGATGAAGACCACTAGAATAGGAGACTAATAGCGTAAACAAAAATTCATCACCAGTGGTGTCTATGCATCGCTGCTTATGGAGTCCGCATCACCAGTATGCGGGAAAGTTCATCTGGAGCACTGCACAAAATGATAGAAGAAGAGATGTCGGCTTGTTTGTATAACAGTAATCTGCCCATCCAGGACGACCGCTTTGCAGAACGGGAGATAGGAATAAATAGCAGAGAGCCTTGGAGTCTGAGTGAAGTCTTGAGGGAACTGGTGAAGTCAGCGTGATGGACAAGCCGCAGCCAATCAGCGCGCTGTACCCCCTCCTGCCCTGCCAGCAGCTGCCAACCTCGCAACTTCTCTGGCTTCAGGAGTTCCTTGATACAGCATCGTATGGATGAATATATGAATATTGAATATATCAATATATCCATCTCCTCTTGCTCAACTCGTAGACTCTCCTGTTTTCATACACCGGCCAACCAAGGTATATACCTTCTATTCTCTTCGCTGCCCGGCCCCTCACTCATTATGTATGGATGTATACATGTATGGATGTATGGATGTATTCGCATCGCTGACGGCACACCTAGTCAATCACCTCTCAAACTGTCTCTGTCTCTGTCTTTTTTCTCTCTCTTCGTCTTCTCTTCCTCGCCGACAGAAAGGGAAAACATCGCTTGCTCACGATTCCCGAGTGGCGGATCTTTCAACTTTCGGCAACGGTCAACCCCTCCAAGGAGGACCCAGCTGCCTCAGGCTCTGATGAGTCTGGTCTTCCCGGCCGCACAACACCGTCCGACGACCACCGTCACCACCGTCATCACCCTGCTACTTAATTAACCACTCTCTTACTACTACTAGTACTACTAGTTCTACGACGACGACGAATTTCTTTCCTTAGACAACACGCTCCCAGCATCTCGACACCCGATTACTCGGCACCTAATTGCGCGCCGCAGACCGCCCGGCACAGGACAGCAGGTCTCGGGAACCTGCTTTCCCATCTCCCACTAACGCGCGCCGTAGAGGGATGATGAATGGAGGTGATATTAAGAAAGCCGTGATCAACAAAGGAAAACAGATGGCAAGCGTTGCCTCGGCCGCCGCCAACAGCAATGGCAGCAAGAAGAGGAGGAAGGGAACCGACTTGAAGCCCATTGTCACAAACGACAACGTCATGCAGTCAGACTCCAATTCGGGGAGCACTTCTAGCCAAGGGTTTGTTTTTCTTTTTCTTTTTCTTTTTCCTTCGGTTTCTTTCACGCGTCGCCAGTACATCGTTCTTCTGACTCTTCGCAGTGTGCCGGTCGCATCCTCTCTCCCTCACCAGAAAGCCGCCTACGGAATCCCCCTTGCCCGCTCAGACTCGTCGTCGTCTGGGGAGGAGCAAGAAGCAACAGCCGACGAGGAGGATTCCGAGGACTATTGCAAAGGCGGCTACCACCCAGTCCATGTAGGCGAGACATACAACAACGGCCGGTACGTTGTTGTTCGGAAGCTGGGATGGGGTCATTTTTCGACCGTATGGTTGTCGCGCGACACCACAAATGGCAAACACGTCGCATTGAAAGTCGTGCGGTCGGCTGCACACTACACCGAGACCGCCATCGATGAAATCAAACTGCTCACCAAGATCGTCGAGGCCAATCCGAGCCACCCCGGTCGCAAACACGTAGTCAGTTTGTTGGATTCGTTCGAGCACAAGGGTCCCAATGGCGTGCACGTGTGTATGGTCTTTGAAGTGCTAGGAGAGAATTTACTCGGCTTGATCAAGCGGTGGAACCACCGCGGCATCCCGATGCCCCTAGTCCGACAGATCACGAAGCAAGTTCTATTGGGCTTGGATTATTTGCATCGGGAATGCGGCATAATCCACACCGACCTGAAGCCGGAAAATGTCTTGATTGAAATCGGAGATGTCGAGCAGATTGTCAAGACCTACGTGAAAGAGGAATCCAAGGCGGAGAAGGACGATAACCGTAACGGCCGACGACGGAGAAGGACACTCATCACAGGGAGCCAGCCGCTCCCGAGTCCCTTGCACACCAGCTTCAGCCATATGGACCCGTTCAAGATGAGCAGCTCCCATAGTAGTCTGAACCAGGTAATGAACGAAGCAGGTGGGTTTTTGCCCTATCGTTCTTCCCTAGAGAATCAAAGCACTGACTGCAGACGAGCAGAATCCTCAAAAGCAGGACTGTCGATGAAGGATGCCCTGGGTATCAAAGAAAACATCATCCCTACCATTCCAGAAGACGAGAAACAGAAACAGCGAGAGAAGACAGCGTAAGTTTCTTCTCCGTGTGTTGCGTGAACATGGCTAACCCTGTAATAGTGACCTTCTAGAGAGGGAGGTATCCGGCATCTCTCTGGACAAGAACACAGCGGAATCGTCGCCCGGCCAAGAGAAGGAGGGTGACAGCGATATCATTTCTGTCAAGATTGCAGACCTGGGTAACGCCTGCTGGGTTGGTCATCATTTCACAAATGATATCCAGACACGCCAGTACAGGTCACCAGAGGTTATCCTTGGTGCCAAATGGGGTGCTAGCACCGACGTATGGAGTATGGCATGCATGGTAAGTTCGTCCTGTTTATTCTCGTTTGAATGTTGGATTGACGACGTCAGGTATTCGAATTGATAACTGGCGATTACCTCTTCGACCCGCAGTCTGGCACAAAATATGGAAAAGACGACGACCACATCGCGCAAATCATCGAACTATTGGGAGTTTTCCCGCGCTCGCTTTGCGTCTCCGGTCGCTGGTCACAGGAAATTTTCAACCGTCGCGGCGAACTACGCAACATCCATCGACTCCGACACTGGGCGCTGCCGGATGTATTGCGCGAGAAGTACCATTTCACAGAAGAAGAGAGCAAACAAATAAGCGATTTCCTCCTGCCCATGTTGGAGTTATTACCCGAAGATCGAGCGAACGCAGGTGGCATGGCGAGCCACGATTTCTTGAAACAGACGCCGGGCATGGCTGATGTCGGTGACTTGGGGATTGCGCCGGGGACGAAAGGGGAAGATATTGAGGGATGGGCATCGGAAGTCAAGCGGCGGTAGTAAATCCTGTTCCGTTTCTTTTCTTTCTGTTTTTCGTTGGTTGTGTTTTCACTCTCTCCCTTTTCAATTTTTTTTTTTTTGCCTCTCAGTCGTTTGTCCTCCGGGCATGCTGCCATGTCATTCGTTCTCTTTTTTAAACGTGCTCGTCTAACAAATCTCTGACATTCTTTTGAACACCGCCCGCCCTTTTTTGGAACTTTGATCGATACGACCATATGAATATTACTTTGATGGATGATTCCTTTAAAAGAAAGGCTATCACGATGAAGATGATGAATGATTAAAAAAGGATCCGAAAACTGAAACATTCCGAGGCCGTGTGTGACCGAGATATACGGGAGGTTCGCTGGCCTCGATGGGAATATTTTGAAACGGACGAATTATATAATCTCATAATTCTGTGTTCTCGCCCTGTCCCTTCTGCAGCTCATTCCTCATCTATGAGATGAAATGAGGTGATGGAAGACTGACTTGTTTTTTCTTTTGGTTTTCTCTTTTGGTTTCTTAGTCTAGGTTGGCCAGTTAGGTAGGAGTAGATAGAATGATTTGAACGCTTCTTTCCTTATATTACAGGGTATACAATAGATAAATTTGAGTAAAGAAGTCGAATTATTCATCCATCTGCCATTCATATTCCAAATTCGTGTTCCTTTCCCTCCTCGTCCGGGCCTGAAACCACTCCTTCTCAAACCCATTCGACCGATCAACGCCATCCCACCGATGGCCAGGCCGAATCCCATACCGATTCGGCGCATACCCGCCTTTATACAGAGGTTTCCCCGTGCGACTAACCGCAGTCTTCTTCGAGGTCAAAAACTGAGCCGCGGGGTCATTCCACCGTTCTCTCGCCTTCAGCTCCGCGTTCAGATCTTCGTCTTCCGCCGTGCGCGCCAGTGGCATTGCGCGCGCAGATCGCAGTTCTTCGCGTCTTTCTTCTCTCTGCTGTCGTTGTACATCGCCCATTTGCGCTTCTCGGGCTTGCGCTTCTTTCGCCTGCGCTAGTTCTGCGGCTCGTCGCGCCTCGGCTCGTTTCATTGCCACGTTGATGATTCGTCCTGATGCGTCTCGGTAGATGGTCTCCTGGGCTTGCTGTCCATCTCCTCCTTCTCCTGCTGCTGCTGCTGATGAGTGTGCCTTTTGGAAGGCGGCTAGTTCGGCTTTCTTTTTGCGTTCTTGCGCTGCTACCATGGCAGCGGTTTGCGCGGCGGTTTGGAGCCCCGCGCGTGCCCCGGATTCCATGCGTGGCATGTCGGAGTCTTCTTCGATTGTAGGCGCATCCTCGGCTTCGTTGGCCTCCCTTCGGGCGGCGCTTTCAGCTGCGGCCGAGGCCAGGATTGCATCTGCCTCGTCTTGGCCGGTTGTGCTAGTGCTAGTGCTAACCCCACCGAGGACTTTCCAGTTTGATTTCTTCTTTTTCCTAAACTCGGCGGTTGTGCGGGATGCGTCTAGGATGAAGGGGGAGGTTTCGTCAAGGTCGTTATGGTCTATGGCAGCGGAGTCGCGGAGAGAAGGCGGATCGTCGTCGGCGATAATGAGGCCGTCGCCGCCGCCATCGTCGCCTTCGGGTGCGTGCTTGTTTTTCTTGCGTTTCTTCTTGGGCCGTTCGGGTTGCGGGTCGGCTGTGAGATAGTTTTTGGCGAGGTAGTCTGCTAATGATGACATTGTGTTGCCAGCTTTGTTGTTGTAGCTTGTAGCTTGAAGCTTGAAACTATTCCGCGCCGAAGATGATACATACATGTAGCGCGGATTAATGTTGTTGCGGGATCAACGAGCTCACTATGTTAGTACGTGGTATGTCAAGGCATAATGATTAATCTTCCCTACCACTTCAAATAATACAGATGACACGCACAGACGAGGCAGAACACTGGTTCAACGCCGTCTATGAAGCCGTCCAAGAAATCCCCCTGGGCTCCGTAACAACGTACGGCCACATTGCGCGCTTATTAGGATATCGTGCGTAGCTCTACATCCACCTAGATTTAGGTCCTCCTATCATGGCATCCATGAATATATAATCATAAATCACGGAGTAGGTAATAATCAGTCTGACTAAATACACAGCCCGACGAGCCCGCCAAGTAGGCGTCTGTCTCAAACATCTCCCCTCCAATCGAAGCAATGACTCCGATCCTGCGGACGAGAACGACGAGAGAGGTGAAATCTATCATCATTTCCATGACGATAATGTCCCGTGGCAAAGGGTGGTGAATTCAAAGGGGACTATATCGCATCGGTATGACTCTTCCTGTCCATCTGTGTACCTAGGACCTACATGTGTGTGCTGATCTTGACCATTTATATTGCACTTTATAGAGGGCCTGGGAGCGCAGCACGTCAAGCAACGGCGTTGAGACACGAGGGCGTCAGGGTCGACCAAGATGCCATGGGCGATTTTTTCATTGATTTGCAGAGATATGGCTGGTTTCCGGACATGTTGCCTAGCGAGGAGGGCGAGGAAAGTAGCAGCGAGGCTGACAGCGCTGGGTTGGATAGAGATCGTTCTGATGGCTAGATACCTGTAATGGACTGCTCACATTCTTGCAAGGTTATATAATTTCGACTCTGAGCAAAGTAAATAAGAGTATCAAAGTATAATGGACACAGCGATGGCAATATTTGTTTGATTTATGCTTTGTACGTGACGCTGCAGTATATATGAATCAAACCGGTGATAGATGCGCGAATTAAAGAGAAAAGGGAATCATGTATACTTGTCAAAAGAGAGAACAAAGAAAGCAGGTCTTCAAAAACACTCAAAGGAATAGAAAACAAGTCTGTCAATCACATAACAATACAGCCTAGAAATAGTTAGCTACAAAACCGAAGAATACTAAAGGGAGAATACGCACAGGAGTTCTGCTTCTTGGCTGTATGATTGTCAGCATATATGTCAACACGAACAAACATAATCATGGAGTGACATACCTTGAGTATAGAACATCTTACTCTGAGCAGAGAGACCATCAGACTTGGCAACCAAGCTGTCGATTTTCTCCCCTAAAGACGGTCAGGCCATCCTCATCGTAATTTAACAAGGCAACGTGCAACATACCTCGCTCCAAAACAGATTCAATAGTCTTATGTCTGTAATTCAACCACATTAGACGGCATTCATTGCCCTGCGAGTGTATCGAGTGTATCGAGTACTTACAGAACGATCTTGGTCTGGTCAAGCTCCTGCTGGATCTTCATGATCGAATCAGCCTGCGACGGGTCCTGGTATTTCTTGATGTAATCTGCGAGTTGAGGAAAGGCCAGGCTCCTTTCAGGAAGATTTGGGATGGAATAATCGCTGCGTGGGTGTTTCGAAATGAACTCGTCGGTTCTGGAATACCAGTTATATATCAGCATACTGCGGCAAGGATCACCTGGGATCGAAATATTCGCGCACATCTTGGAAAGAAGCTGTTGAGCAACAAGTGGGGGCTGGTTCCTGTCAGCTCGGATTTATGGAAGAAGAACGGGGTATATATATGTTGGTCGTGCGTACGTATTCGCTATCGCTGACAATTACTCCGGCAATGCCATCTCGGCTCATGGAATGGAAGGCTATAATGATACACAAGAAGCTGAGCACGTCTGTTTCCTCTACCGCAATTTTTGACGTCCGGACCTGGCTACAACTTACTGTAGCTCTTCTCCTCAATGGTTTGCCTCTGGCCGGGTTTTGTTCGTTCTGTCAATGATAAGCTCGGGGCCCGTTCGTACGCAATGACAGCACAATTTATCCTCACCGGCAACTGTCTTTGTAAATAGCCTGGGAGTGACAAAATACATTAGCAACCCCCCAGATAAGCGAGCGTTCTTTGTGAGCGGTTCCTTACATCATGAACTCGGCGTAGTTGTCGCGAGTAAATCGGGAGAAACTGCACACATTGTGTAAGCTTCTGTGCTGGCGGTCCAAGTATCAACTCCAGTACCTGCTCAGGTCTTTCTCTCCAGAGAGCTCCAAGGCTGGCTTGGTCTCGTTGCGGAGAATCTGACGTCCAGTGTCAGCTCCTGTGGGCAAGGCGAAAGCGGTGACGAACATACACCCATATAGAAGATCTTCATGATGGCGACGGCGCTGTATGGTTGGCGAATCGAAATATATATGGCCTTGTTTATCTGGCGCGAGAGAACAAAAATAAGGGCGAGTTGGTGTGTGTTTGTTGTCCTGCTTGTTTGGAGTTGTTGTCGTTGCTGCTATCAGCTCCCCGCTTTGTATGTAAAGCTAGGCTTGCCTCAGGCCGCGCAAGTCAGGCGATAACCAAACCCTGCCCTAAAATCCATCCCGCTTTGGCTCCCCGACTCGCTCTTTCTTTCTTCTTTTCAACCAGACACGCTTTCTTTCTGTTCCTCTTCACTCAAATAATCGTCTTCACTCAAATAGCTTTACAAAGAATATAGAGATACTACGGCAAAAATCATGTCAGATATCGCTTCGTTACAGTCCGAGTGGCTGTTGCAGCTCTCGCAGATGAAGCAATCCATCGCCGACCTCAAGCTCGAGGAGCATCGCCAGAGCTTCGGCACGTCTGTGGAAACCGATATAGAGCTGGACTTTGATGATGAAGAGTATTCATCAGGCGCTGTCGACGATATCTGGGATGTCATCAGCTCTGATGAAGACGAAGAGAGCGACGACTTCGATGACATAAATGGAATAGCACTCACTGCTGGCTACGACTATGCTTGGCTGCAATCGAAAACCCAGAAATTGGCTGCCCAAAAGTCTGTCTTGGACTACGAGGAGATCTTGCAACAGATCATGGCTTTGCTGGCTTCGGACAGCGGAAACGATGAGTTGCAAATGTCCTTGGCTGAAGTTATTGGGTTTGATGATCTCGATTTTGTGATTGATATCATCGCTCATAGAGGGGATATCATCTCTTCTCGGACGTCAAAAAAGACAACCGAACAGACTGACGGGCTGATAGCCGGGAATTTGCAAACACGCGCTCAACGTGAAGAGGCACTACGCCAGCAGGACTATGAACACAAACACGCCACACTGGCAGCAGCACAAACTCGCGAAGAGCCAAAATATCCACACGTGTATAAGCTACACGACTCTCGAAACACATTGTCTTTGGGAGGCAAGAAATATGGCCTTCCAGTGGGGAGCACCCAGGTTGAACAACAAAAATATACCGAAATAAGTGTTCCCGCCTCACGCGGTGTGTCTCCAGTCGGACCCAACCAAAAGCTTGTACAAATCTCATCTTTAGATGGGCTGTGCAGAGGGACATTCAAAGGCTACAAATCTCTAAATCGCATGCAGAGCTTGCTGTATGAAGTGGCCTACAAAACAAGCGAAAACATGCTTATTTGTGCCCCAACCGGTGCCGGTAAGACTGATGCAGCTATGCTGACTATCCTCAACACCATTGCCAAAAACGTGACACCCAACCCTCTGGAGGCGCCGGATGCAACTGAGTTCACAGTACAGGTTGATGATTTCAAGATCGTTTATGTTGCGCCTATGAAAGCATTGGCGGCTGAGGTTACGGAAAAATTAGGAAGGCGACTAGCGTGGCTTGGAATTCAAGTTCGCGAATTGACAGGAGACATGCAGTTGACAAAGCGTGAGATTGTGGAGACTCAAATCATCGTAACAACTCCCGAGAAATGGGATGTCGTTACGCGGAAAAGCACGGGAGATACCGAACTCGTCCAAAAGGTCCGCCTTCTCATCATTGATGAAGTGCATATGCTTCATGACGAGCGTGGTGCGGTTATTGAATCTCTCGTTGCGCGAACGGAGCGTCAAGTGGAGAGCACACAGTCCCTAATCCGCATTGTTGGTCTTTCGGCCACGCTACCAAACTACATTGATGTCGCAGATTTTCTGAAAGTAAATCGGCTCGCTGGTTTATTCTTCTTTGACCAATCTTTTCGTCCAGTACCGTTAGAACAACATTTCGTTGGTGTCAAAGGGAAACCCGGCAGTAAACAATCTCGCGAGAATCTCGACGCTGTTGCCTTTGAGAAGGTGCGAGACATGTTAGAAAGGGGCCACCAAGTCATGGTTTTTGTTCACTCTCGCAAAGATACAGTCCTGACAGCTCGCACATTCAAGCAAATGGCGGCGGAGCAGCAGTGCGAGGATCTTTTCATGGCAGCGCAAGATTCTGAGGGTTATAGCCAGGCAGTCAAGGATCTAAAAAGCGCTCGCGCGCGTGAGCTGCGTGATCTTTTTGCTGCAGGATTTGGTACCCATCATGCCGGTCTTACGAGATCAGACCGTAACCTGATGGAACGAATGTTTGCGGAAGGACATATTAAAGTCCTCTGTTGTACAGCAACCTTGGCTTGGGGTGTCAATCTTCCCGCTGCAGCAGTTGTCATCAAAGGTACCCAACTATACAGTGCACAGGAAGGTAAATTTGTCGATCTTGGCATTCTTGATGTTCTACAAATTTTTGGTCGTGCTGGTCGGCCGCAGTTTCAAGACACTGGTATCGGTTTTATTTGCACGACTCACGACAAACTCCATCATTATCTGTCTGCAGTGACATCACAGCAACCAATTGAGTCACGCTTCTCTGGTAAACTAGTTGACAATCTCAATGCTGAAATCTCTCTTGGTACCGTCACTACGGTGGCTGAAGCCGTGCAATGGCTTGGCTATTCCTATCTTTTCGTGCGAATGAAACGCGAACCGCGAAATTACGGCATTGAATGGGCTGAGATCCGCGATGACCCAATGCTTGTACAGAGACGCCGTGAATTGATAGTCAATGCGGCTCGAGTATTGCAGAAAAGCCAGATGATTATATTCAACGAGCGGACGGAAGAACTTCGTGCCAAAGATGTTGGTCGCATTGCAAGCCAATTCTATGTCCTGCAAACTAGCATTGAAATCTTCAATGAACTCATGCGCCCAAGAGCTAGCGAGGCTGATGTCCTCAAAATGATAAGCATGAGTGGAGAATTTGACAACATTCAAGCTCGCGAGAATGAATCAAAGGAGCTTGATAGATTGCGTGAAGAAGCCCTGGAGACAGAAGTGGAAGGAGACAACGACTCGTCCCATGCAAAGACAAACATCCTTCTCCAATCTTATATTTCCCGTGCTAAACTGGAAGACTTTGCGCTGGTTTCCGATTTGGCGTATGTCGCCCAGCAGTCAGCTCGTATTTGCCGCGCTCTGTTCATGATTGCCCTGAATCGGCGCTGGGGATATCAATGCCAAGTGTTGTTATCGATGTGCAAGTCCATTGAGAAACAGCTATGGCCTTTTAAGCATCCGTTCCATCAATTTGACCTTCCCTTGCCAATTCTTAAGAATTTAGACCAAAAACTGCCCAGTTCCTCGATCGAGTCAATGCGGGATATGGAACCAGCCGAGATTGGCCAGCTAGTGCATAATCATCGCATGGGAAATACGCTCACTAAACTTCTGGACAATTTTCCGACTCTTAGCGTTGAAGCTGAAATTGCCCCTTTGAATCGCGACGTTCTCCGTATTCGTCTCTCGCTTTATCCAGAATTCACTTGGAATGACAGACACCATGGGACATCGGAAGCATATTGGATTTGGGTTGAGAACTCAGATACATCGGAGATCTACCACCACGAATATTTCATACTCAGTCGGAAGAAACTTCATGACGATCACGAACTCAATTTCACTATCCCATTATCTGATCCTTTACCTGCTCAAATATATGTTCGTGCGGTGTCTGATCGATGGCTTGGAGCAGAGACAGTCACCCCGGTTTCATTTCAACATCTCATTCGACCAGATACAGAGAGTGTATATACTGATCTCCTGGATCTTCAGCCCCTACCGATTTCCGCATTGAAGAATCCCATTCTGGAGGAGATATACGCACAGCGATTTCAATTCTTCAATCCCATGCAGACACAGCTCTTTCATACTCTGTATCATACATCAGCAAATATTTTACTGGGATCTCCCACTGGAAGTGGAAAGACAGTTGCGTGTGAGCTGGCGATGTGGTGGGCATTCCGTGAGAGGCCCGGATCTAAAGTGGTTTATATCGCGCCAATGAAAGCCCTGGTACGTGAAAGAGTGCAGGACTGGCGAAAACGACTCACCGCTGCTATGGGGTTGAGGTTGGTTGAGTTAACTGGAGACAACACGCCGGACACTCGCACCATCAGAGATGCGGATATCATCATTACAACCCCGGAGAAATGGGATGGTATTTCACGTAGTTGGCAGACTAGAGGATACGTGCGTCAGGTTGGTCTCGTAATTATCGACGAGATTCATCTACTGGGCGGTGATCGCGGTCCTATTTTGGAGATCATTGTGTCTCGTATGAACTACATCGCGTCGCAATCCAAAGGTTCAGTTAGGCTGATGGGAATGTCAACTGCGTGCGCCAATGCCACTGATTTGGCCAATTGGCTGGGTGTCAAAGAAGGACTATACAACTTTCGACATTCAGTCCGTCCCGTTCCATTAGAGATTTATATTGATGGATTTCCTGAACAGCGTGGATTTTGCCCTCTGATGCAGTCTATGAATCGGCCGACTTTTCTTGCCATCAAGAACCACTCGCCTGAGAAGCCCGTTATTGTTTTCGTTGCTTCTCGGAGACAAACACGATTGACAGCAAAGGATCTTATCAATTACTGTGGAATGGAAGACAATCCAAGGCGATTCGTCCGGATGTCTGAAGACGACCTTCAAGTCAACCTTGCTCGTGTCAAAGATGACGCATTGCGGGAAGCCCTCAGCTTTGGAATCGGGCTGCACCATGCAGGTCTCGTTGAGTCTGACAGGCAATTGGCAGAGGAGCTATTTGCAAATAACAAAATTCAAATACTTGTTGCGACGAGCACTCTAGCATGGGGTGTAAACCTGCCCGCCCACCTTGTGGTAGTGAAAGGAACGCAGTATTTTGACGCCAAAATTGAGGGCTACAAAGACATGGATCTGACAGATGTCCTGCAAATGCTCGGTCGCGCTGGACGGCCGCAGTTTGATAATTCGGGCATTGCACGAATCTTTACGCAAGATTCCAAGAAGGCTTTCTATAAGCACTTCTTACACACTGGGTTTCCCGTGGAATCAACCCTTCATAAAGTTTTGGACAATCACTTGGGCGCCGAGGTCTCTGCGGGCACGATAGCTACAAAACAAGATGCATTGGACTACCTTACGTGGACATTTTTCTTCCGACGTCTGCATAAGAATCCTTCCTACTACGGGCTGGAAATTTCCGCCGAAGAACACAACACTATGGCCGCACAGCAAATTGCCTCGGAGTTCATGATTGACCTTGTCGATAAATCTTTAAGTGAACTTGCCGAGTCTTCGTGTGTCCTATTGGATTCAGCAACTGGTGAAGTCGACTCGACGCCCTTCGGTAAAATCATGAGCTATTACTATCTCTCTCACAAGACAATCCGCTTCCTGATGAGCCATGCAAATCGCCAACCATCATTCAAGGACGTGCTTGCTTGGATGTGCTCTGCCACTGAATTCGACGAATTGCCCGTCCGTCACAACGAGGATCTGATCAATGCCGAACTTGCGCGTAACCTGCCACTCTCTGACCTGCCCGAGGCTATGGCTGAGTTGCCAATGTGGGATCCACATATCAAAGCATTCTTGCTCCTTCAAGCATACATGTCTCGGATTGATCTTCCAATTTCAGATTACGTCGGTGACCAGACTTCTGTGCTTGATCAGGGTATTCGTATCATCCAGGCTAGCATTGATGTGTTGGCCGAATTGGGGTATTTGCCAGCATGCCGCATGATGATGACTCTTTTGCAATGCATTAAATCGGCACGGTGGCCGGAAGATCACCCCTTGTCAATTTTACCTGGCATTGAGCCTGGTATGTTGGCGACAGCGATGGGAAATTCTGCGAAGGCCGACTCAAAGAAGAAGGCCGTCTCGCCAAGTCTACCTGATTCATTGGTTGCACTTACATCCATGCGGGCATCAACAATCATCCAGACACTGAACAACACTCTGCCAACGTCTGTATACGGCGCATCGAGCACCCAACAAGTGGATAAGATCATTTCCTCGGCACTTCCACGCCTGTCCGTCTCCGTATCTGATCTCTCCGCTAAAGGGATGACAGTAACCCTAACACGACAGAACACACCACTAACACAAGATTTCAAAATCCATGCACCAAAGTTTCCCAAACCGCAAACTGAGGGATATTTCTTGATTGTCTCGTCGTCAGCAACGGCAGATAAAGCAAGTGAACTCATTGCATTGAAACGTGTGTCATGGTTCAACAATCAGAAACAGAACCAGAACCAGGACAGCCAGACGCAACATTCCCGATGGGAGAAAAAGAAGAACCATAATAATATTACAGCAAAAGCTACGGTCAAATTTCCAGATGAATTTGTGGTGTCTCCCCAGGAACAGACGGCAATGGCTACGAAAAAGGTTGATGTTTTGATCGTAAGCGATACATATATAGGGATGGAGTGGAAGGTGGCTGGCATTGAATTGCCGCTACAAAGCTCGAGTTCCAATGGAGAAGGGTCGTCGTCGAAGACAATGGATGTCGATGCGAGGGCTGAGAAGAAGTAGTTAACTACCGCATGTGACTAAATAGGTAATCATGCGTTTATCGAATAACATCGAAAGCAAATTGAATGAATGTTGGAATGGTATCTTAATGATCAAACTCAATACAAAGAAGAGGCCGAGGTAATTGAATCTATGACCTCATGAAGGTGAGAATAGTAGTAAGAATTCATGGACGGTACAAAATATTCTAGAGATCAAAGAAAGGGTAAAAAGAATGACAAATTGTAAACAAAGACGACGCTCTAGATCGGAGGAAATTATATCCTCTCGATGACAATATTCTGCGATTTTTGGTGCCGATGAACGCCACTGTGCCCACCACCGACATCTACCAGTGTAGGTAGGAGCTTCTGATGCTCACCGAACCGTTCATTCCCGGTGTTAAATGACTGTGGAGTAGCACCCAACGGTACAAGCGTCTGTTTGGGCACTCTTCGAGCGACAGACACAGATCGGGCAATGGAGATCTCAATTGTTTTCGCAAGCGGGGAGTCATCAGAATCTGTTGGTGTTGTTGTTGTTGCTGCCGCCGCTGCTTTTCCTTGCAGGTGGGATGTGCTCTTTTTTATTTTGAGTGGCACTGGCATTGTTTGTGCTCGAGAAAGTTGGCGTGGATGTTGGGAGGTTAACAGATGGTCTAGGAGGAATTGATCGTCATCGTCTTCCTCGAGGTGGACCTTATTTTTCCGAATTATGGGAGTCATCTTGGGCTTGGTGGTGTTATCCATGCGTAAGGATGGTAGAGATGCTTTCCGCGGGGGCGGGAGTGGTAGTAATTTGGTCGTCGAACCAGTGTTATCGGTTCCCAACCTCGACATGGACACTGGTGTAGACCCCGCAGATGTATCATTGTAGCTGGTCACGGGGGACACGGATGATGGCGCTCTGGTTGCCATTTCCCAAGCAGGTTCTCGCCTTCCTCCGTCGACGTAGGATTTGATGATGAATGGTGATTCGCATGAGCTGGGGGACGGTTCTGCTGAGGTGTAATCAAAAGAAGAGCCAGTCGATAGTGCAGGGGTAAGGTCAGGCACAGCGAGATGGCTCTTATGATTATTTCTGGACAATGCTGCTGCTGTAGGAAACGTGTTAGAACGAACTGGGCTTCTTTTTCCACCAGAAGCTCCGGAAGACGTTATAAAGGCTGAAGATCTACCCTGCCCTGGGGATGTCGCGCGGCGCTGGGGTTTATAAGTTTGAGGGAGTATGGGCTTTGAATTATCAGCGTCTCAACTTTTTATGGTTATCTTTTCTATTCTGCTGCTGGAATAGACCTACTTCTTTATCCTGGACGTGGAGCTGATCCAAGGCTTTGCTCCGACGAGACAGTAAGTTTGACGACTGCTTTTCTCCAAGGACACTTCGAAACATAATGCTATACCGTTCCATCTGAACAGTAGGTATATCTACTTTCAACAAAGAACCGTCCTCATTTGTGTGTTGCCTGTTAACTTTATGACTGCCTCTCTGGCGCTCCGGAGGTGGTCTTTTCACATTCTTTGTTTGTTTTGGAGCTTCTGTCTGGCTTATAAGATGCTGGGAGCGAGAAACATTCTCATCTCGAACGTTTTCTATGTCAAACTGGTAAAACCCTTCGTGATTTTGCTTAGTTTCGGGTTGTCTTGCCTTGAGCAGTCCTCCAAATTTCTTCCACTTGCTCGGCTTCCGGCGTAAAGACCCTGTGCGTATCGTCATCTCTGGCCTTTCAGGAGCAGGTGGAGGATATTGCGGCGGCGGAGCCATGCTGGGACTCCCCAGGGCAATACCAATAGTATGTGCGTCTGCCCAGTGATCATTATGGGAAGACTTATCTGGTGCTGACGGTGCTGACGGTGCTGAAGGTCCTTCAGGAGGCCCCGTGACTGTAAAGTCAAATCCTTGGTTTATATTTTGACGTCGCTTACTATCAACACTTCTTGCCGTATACGATCTTGAAGAATCGACTGATTGCAGTGCCTGCAGATCTTTCCGAGGAGCAGCGTCTGAGAACGTGAGCACTGGCTGGGAGATCTCGTTTGTAGTATTCGCTCGGGATCTGCCAAAGATACCCATCTTGAAGAACTCTTTACAGAAGCCACGGCAAACAATCACAGGAGGAACATAAGAATGAGCAGCTTTCCGGAAGCCAGATGGAGTAGGTTAATAAAGGAAAATACCCTACTCCGTCGGAGTCCGTACACCAGTGCAGAAGTCTATCTGGCATTAGGGGGGTAAAAAGGAAGCAGAGCCAGCAGACTCGGCCAGCCCTTTAATTGCAACGTCTTCTCGAGGCGAGACAGATTATCTGACGCAGGAGTCTCTGGTGATTGGGACATGGCTGACACGAATGAGGAGCCAGTATTGCTGGGCAGGACGAATGGTTGACATTTGGCCGCTGTTGTGGATAAATTAAAATTATACCCTTATTTCAATAACAGCCAATCATCAAGAAATCGAATAAAAAATTAATCTTCCCTTCGAGGTGGATCCACTGGATCGTATAACACGATGGGGCAACGAATGTGCTTGACCCCTGTCCCTATTGCTCTCCGTGTCTCGCCCATGGAATAAGTATCTTAGAAGTTAGCACGGCATGCATGCGGCGGCAGAGATGCAGGCAAAACACTAGTGAAACAAGGTGGCGTATCTGCAGGCCACGCCATCAGACATATCAATGTCATTGTTGTCCCATCAAATCGTACGCAGTACGGAGATACATACGTAGTTAGTACTAAATATGGCCCTTGCTTGTCTCTCTGTATGATGCCTCGCACTAGACGACAGACGACGTCATTGGACAGATCGCCAGATTTTCGTCGGTATAAACATTGACGGACATGGGCGTACACCCAGAGAAGTGTTATTTCTGGCATTGTACAGCGGACGTGAAGAGTGGTGACAACACTGACAGGTGTAGTGCTTGTCATTGAAGAAGAGCAATGGACGGCCTCAGGCACCACGGCAACAGTCAACTTAAAGGCGGGGCAGCCACCCCACTCCACGTGACGCCGCGTTGTCTTCAAAACATTCGGACTTCCACACTTCGCAGCTCTTCATTCTGTGCTTCCCTGAACGAAATATCCCGATCCTATACCTCTGGAGGAACTTGACCTCGGTATCGGTGGCTACTGTCTGAATATAGTTGTCTATTCATCCGTCTGCGTGACAGAATCCGCCAGTCATCATGTCAGCCTGGGATAGTAAGTGGCTGTTGCTGTTATTCCTGTGTAACTTTTTTTTTGCAGTCCTCCTCGTAGAACTGACAGAGTTGTTGTTGTCCAGGCTACCTCGACGCAAAGTACTACTTCCTCCCCGCACCAAGGTCTTGCTGGATATGTCCTAACTTCCTGTTGTAGCATTGCGACGGGTACCGTCATCGATAAAGCCATCATAGTTGACCAGACTGGCCAGGCTGTATGGGGCAAATCATCCAGCATTCAGGTATTCTATTGGAAAAGAAAAAAGAAGCAGCCTCGGGTGGTCGCTAACTTCTGCTCGGCCATCAGCTCAGTCCCGACCAGATGAAGAAGATTGCTCTCGTTTTTAGTGACCCCAGCGACGCCCAAGGAAACGGCCTTCACTTCGAAAGCAAAAGATATGTCTTTAACAAGATCGAGGATATTGAGAACATTCCAGTCATGCACGCCAAGTCGGTAGGTTTAGCTTGATTCCGGTCTTTAATACCAACCCTCGGGCAACTCCCTGCAGATGTCTGATATGCCAACCTGGTTTTGATATATAGGGCAAGGAAGGAATCGTGGCCGCAAAGTGCAAGGCCTCCATCCTCATCTCGCATTACCCCGACAATAGCTCTGCCGGAGAAGCCGTCAACTTCATTCACGGCCAAGCCAAATATCTCATTCAGAACAACCTCTAAAGTCGGATCCGCCTATAGCTGTTGAACGTGATATGGTTGAAACGGGTCTGTTTTTCTCTTGCAGAATGAAAACTGGTTATTAGTTGGTTGTGGATTGGAAGTCTTCTTATATCGGCACATTATTCGATGACTTCATGCTTTGTTGCATTTGAATCTTCATCTTTTGTGTATTCATGCATACCATTAGTTTGACTCACATAGACAGGAGAAATGAAAACTCTCAACCTCCCCGGCTCACGCAGTTATGACAGAAGTCAATATAAATACGAATACGTCGAATACTTATTATGTACTTAAGTATTAACACTGTTGGTTTCATCACAACAGATACCTAACAGTTCTAGGTGATAGCTTTACTTCCAGTCTAAACACTGGAAATACAAAAATTCTATGTGATTACAGAAAAATGCATCTTCTCTCAAATGTACCTCTCGCAAAGAGAAAAGCCAATCAAACAGGCAACTCGGCGTTCCTCCTCTGTCCAGCCAACGTATTCAAGGCTTGTTGAATATAGGGTCCAATGACGGGGACACCACCCACGAATTGACCAATGGTCACCAGGAAGTCCCCAAACAGAATCAATATGCCGTATAATTCAACGCAGAAGCCGATCAAAGGCCATCTGAAGAGAATAAGCACGATCCCGCCAGCGAAAGCAGCTGTGCCTCTGAGTTTTTGCGGACGAGAAAAGAATGCGATTGTCTTTTGAATGCCGATTATGAGGGTGAGGCCGATGAGAAAGAGGATCTAAATCAAGATAATTATTAATATGCAGTCGCATGTGATAGAGCCTCCATCCTAGTGCTAGACAGCGGATTGATTGTACTAACGTTGCCCATAGCAAGCCTTGAGGCAAAGCAAAGTTAGCGAGGAAATGGCACCAAAATGTTTATGCGCAAGGAATGGGTGCTGCGTACATGGATCGATCAAAGAACATAAGCACGCCTCCAAAGAAAAACAGGCCGCCTATACAACTTCAATTAAATCTTGATCCGAAACATGGCTGTTGACTCGAGTACATACCTCCAGTGCAGAAGATAGCTCCTATCTCTAATAATCAGAGTAAAGGCATTAGGCTTTAGTTCCATGTTGAAAACAAACAAGCGCAAGGAACTAACTCTGCGTTTCTGAAAGCCACATGGTAGGCATCTTGGCGGTTCGCTCGATGGGCGCAGTTCCAATTTTTTCAAAAAACTGCCTGTTATGGATATGTATCAAGTCGCAAGAACGTTGTAATGTGCTAAATGCGAGATTGCTGGGGTTATTTGGGCGAAAGGATAGCTGTTGTCGTCTCGTGAGACGCGCGTTCCGGCTCGGTAAATGATGCAGCTTTGTATATACTGTTCAAACAGGACAGCGCAAGACAGCGCAAGACAGAAAAGGAAATTCGTCGCCTCGTTCCTCGCGAAAAAGAAAACAATAACAAGTTAAACCACGTTGTCGCAAGTTGTGTTGGGCCAAACGAGCGACTTTGAACTGCCCCTTTTCTGCCACGCAATTCAAAGGCGGAAGCTGGGCTTAACTCTTTCCGGTTGGCGGTCAGACGTACACATACAAATTGATACAATCCAATATGCCATTGTTCATTCACAGCCTTGCTTTGTAGGTATGGAATGATCGTTGCTTCCATATAATCAGGGCCATCTCACGTGGTTGGCGGTGTTAATCATTGCTCTGTCTATACCGTTCTTTCCACGCCAGTGGAAATACTTAAACAACACCGCCAGAATGGAACATCTATCAGAAGAACAAAAGTCTCGCTTACATCAAGTCGCCAATCTGATGCTTGATATATACCGAACACTGCGTTATATCGATCCAGCCGGTATCAAAGAATGACCCCACGATACTAGCAGCTTGCACTCCCAGTATGAAGAGAACGGACTAGACCCAGCGATCAAGTATCTGTATAGCACCTTGCCACATTGATGCCTCTGCGACCGAAAACTCTGATTTCTTGCATGGTGGCGAGCTTGCACATTTTTTAGACCCCGAGCATGTAGAGCAGGGTCGGGATCCTTTCTATGCGAGTCCTGAAGGAGACGATTTCGAGGCCGGAAACGGACCGTATATTCGTCCTTGGGCCACTCCGTTATCACAACCTGGTAATCATGGAAGCGTGATTTTATACGACGCCAAAAGTCATCGAATTTGGATTATTGACCAGGAGCGCTGGGGAAGTACTGATTTGGCTCTAGATGGTATCCAGGAGAAAGAGCGTGCCAGCGTCAATAACTATAAGTTTGATTATATTCCGAGTCACTTAAAAACCTCTCGCACTTCACGATCGCACCCCCTACGGTGCGACAGCGACCCAAAAACCTCGGAAAGTTGAATCTAAC